>JASDQU010359776.1:0-11824 GCA_032191745.1 Picea mariana | reverse complement strand
TTAGAATAGGTGTGTGTTTTATTCTTAGGATAGCATTCAAATAAATACTAGACGCTTGCCTGCACATACTGTGTATCAGCTCGAAGTATACCAACCCTGGTTTGACAATTTAGTGATTCAGGACACTTAAAAGCTACGATTTAGCAGCCTGACAGTACCCCTTGGTCCATGATCTGAACCTTTTCTTCCAGTTGAAGCATTAGTCCTCTCTTGGTCAGAACTCTTTTGACCTCAAGGATGGTCTCAGTTCTGTCTTATATCTTCAGCTCTTCTAGCTCTTCTCTGGTCTTAGAATTGAGGAATCTGATGATCTCATTTGCCTGTGTTGGCATCTCCCCCAATTGTACTCTGATCTTCTCAATATCCTGTTTGCTCCTCTGGACCAACTCATTCTGCTCAAACATGATTTGGATCATGGGCCAAATCTCATTTATGGACTTTTTGATGTCTGTCCATACATTCTCTTTGACTTCGGCCAATGTCTTTCCTGCCACTGTCTATTTCTGGAGCTGTTGTAGCTCCTGCTTGAGCTTCTCTGTTACCTTCTTTTCCTTGGACAGGCTGGTCTGGAAGGAAATTTTGAGTTCCTGCAAGTTCTCAACTTCCTTCTTAATCCTGCTGATCTCTGTCTCCTGCAGGTTCATCCTTTCCATGGACTCTGCCAGCTCGGCTGTCTTCTCTTGAGGTGTCGATGGAGTCGTGGATGGAGATGTTGTCACTGGTGTTGTGCTTGTTCCTGAAATTGGGATGGCATTCAATGGAATGACTTCCATTGGCTTCTTCTACTCCTTCTCCTTCAATAATCTCTCCATATCAGATTCCATTTCTTTGAGCTGAGCGTTCTGCTCCATGAGCAGCTTTATCATCTCATCCTTCTCGCCTTCTTTCTTTGCTATCTCCTTCACCTGCGAGTCCTCTGTGGGCAGGAGCTTCAGCCGCTTTCTCAAGGATGATATATCAGCATTCTTCTTCTTTATCATTTCCTCCGCTGCTTTGACATTTGAAGGGTCATAGCCAATCTTGAGGACCAGCTCCTCCAAATTTTTGATCCTGTTATCTTTTGCGAAGGATGAAATCTTCTCCAACTTAAGTTGCGTCTGAGCATTGTTCAGTGACACTTGAAATTTTGCCGCAGAAGCGAAAGCGTGCGCCAATTTATGGAATACCATCTCCCCTATCTGTTTGTGCAGATCCATCTGATCTGTTGGGTGCACATCCTTTGTCTGGAATTTGAAGGTGGCTCTCTTGTAGTCTGTGATCACCTTGGGGTCTGGTACCTGCGCCTGGAGAAAATCCATGTGCATTCTTCCCTTTTCTGTGTCAAAGACAGACAACAACCTATGCTTCACAGTCGACGTATGCTTCCGAAACTTAGCGTAAGTACTGCTGGTAAGGGTCTGATTCTTTTTCTTAATCAGCTTGTACTTCTCGAAAATGCTCAATTTGGGCCCAGTCTTGCCTGGCTAAGTGTCCAGTGGAGAGTCTGTGGATTTCTTCGGTACTGCTTGGGTGATTTCCTTATAGAGGATCAAACCAAAAGGTGGAATGACAGACTTGACCATTCTGGTAGGCGGGGCTTCTTTCTCCCCCGTAGGATTGGGAACTGTGGTTGGCTTGGGCCTTTTCATGTGCAACTGGAACTCTTCAGATGATACCTCCGTGACAGGCGGAGATGACTCTTGTCGAGGCATTTTTTCCTTAGGGACCTGTGGCGTAGTCATTGGTGGCATAGTGGTCGGGGGAACCTGCTGCTCCACTTCGACCAAGGTGTCAGGCACCCACACTGTCTGATTGGCGAATTTCTCAATTTCGAGCTTAGCTTCATGAACGTATGGGATGTTTTTGTTCTTCACCTGCATTTCTGAGATGATCCCACAAGGATCATAATTCCATGGGAAGCTTAAGAAAAGCTTCATTTCTTTCAACATCCTGTCAGCTTCTTCCCCGGCGCCTCGACTATTGCAGATAAAGGAGCCAATCTGCCCCTTGATTTGAAGCTGTTGCTTTTTCTTCAAAGACACGAAATGGATGTCATCTGAATTCATGATCTATCTTATATACTCTAATGCAAAGATTCTTACCGACACATACTTGGGCAGCTTGTAGTGTGCCAACTCACACCCGAATACTCTGATCTCGGTGTGGTTTTGATACAGGTACCAATCTCTGGTCTTTGTATTGTCCGAGAGATGCAAGATTCTTTGGACTTCGTCGTTGATTCGAGGCTCGGGCCTACCGCTCAACATGATTACTACAGAGTGGTAGAACAGATCGATGAATGCCTTGAAGCTATATTCTGTGGAGTTATGCTTCAGCAAAGAGGTCCATGCTGTGAGTGGCTGAGGCCTTCCATCTGCGTCCATTTTCTGCATGGAAAAACTGAATTTATCTACTTGAAAGAAAACAAACAGGTATGCCAGTATAGATGAGTATCTGAACATGCCTTCCGTGCCAAAATTCATGAACTGTTCGTGAATATTTTCAGCCAAGAAGGTGTTGAAATCAAACTGGGTGGTGGGATTTTCGTCAGTGGAGAAAATGGATAGAAAACCCAGAATGGGCTCATCTACCCACTGGTCGGAATAGTACCCTAGCAAAGCACATAGGGAAGAAATGACCTGGTTTCCCTTAGTGGAAAACATGGACGATGGGTAAGGGGGATTGGTGGAAGGGAATTGAGCGGAGATGGGAAGGAAAAGCTCGAATATCTGATCTCTCTGGGGAAAAGTCATCTTCTGATACAACTCGGTAAGGATTTCCAGGTTAAAAGGGGACGCAGAATCAGCACGGGGAATTTGCATCATCTGGTCTATGTCCTCGGGCGTGGTGAGGAACAGGGTGTCTCCGGATGAGGAGACGACGACTCTCTGTTCGGGGATATAGTGAGCTTGGCATTTAAGTGCAAACGCAGGAAAATGGTGGATCTGGGGAAAAAGGTAAAGGGGTAAATTGGACTCCCAGAGTCCAATTTCATCGCTCTGGTCCAGGAAAACCTCCCTAAGCCATGACTGGAGGTCTAAGAAATCAAAATCGCATTTGGTATGTGTGATCAATCTGTCCTTGTCGACCAATGGGATCTTGTCCAGGTCGACAGGAGGTGGGAGAAAAGAATTCTCCTCTCCTTCTGCTTGTCTGGGTTTTGGCGCCATTTCTGCAACGGTACCTGCAATAAACAAAGATGTTAGTGGGGTCGACTGACTGTGGATGAAGGCGACGGGATGCAACGGGGGAGTAAGCAAAGAGATTCTCTGGTGCGGCGAGTGAACAGTGAAAAATAGAGAAAAACGGTAGTTTTATTTAAAAATGGGGTCGGTTGGGCGCGGGAGATCGGTCAGCTGGATAACGGATAGGTTATCCAGTAATAAATGGACAACGGGCCACTTGGGGGTGATATGGCAGGTGATGGTGGCCGAAAAATACAAACGGGTGACGTGGCGGCTAGGGATTGGAGGTAAAAGTCACACTAAGGGGCTGCTCATGAGTGAAGAGGGGGTAGGGTACTGACAGTAGTTATGGGGATGGGACATAACTCGGGAACAAGTGGGACAAGTGGAACCAATGGAAGATGACGTCCATAGGTGACGGGGGCTGTCAGATAGCAGATGGTGACGGGACTTCGAGACCAATCGAGTTATGCCACATATGACAAGGGGCCCGCCAGAGTGAGACTACCATTCCGGACCCCCCCCCCTCGGTTAAAAGCAGATCATCCGGGGGGGTCCGAAATTCATTGTGGGCCATTGATCTGCCCGCCTGTTTCTGAGCTGTAGATCCAAGCGCGCTCTTTAACACTCATTCCGGACCCCCCCCTTCCATTAAAGGCAGAAGGGACGGGGGGGTCCGGAATCCAATCTAGATCGTTGATTTAAGCACTCGTCCCTGGGCCATCCAAATGTGCGCAAGTCTTATTACCGATTCCAAACCCCCCCCCCCGGTTAAAAGAAGAACGGTCAGGGGGGTCTGGAATGCTCTATGCACCGTTGATTTAAGCGCTGCAATCAGGACCATCGGTATGTGCAGAGAGTATAATTGGGGAGTGGAATCACGCATTCGCTGGGAAAACTTTGGATAAAAAAAATTTATGGGTTATTTCCCCAAACTTTCAAATAGACACCACCATGGGCTTCGACCAAACTATCTTTTAGGCATTTGGAACATGGTGCAACACTTTCCTCAAGCTGGTTTTATTAAAAAGAAACAATGATGCCACTAACCTATGTTCTAACCTAGTTTCTTATGATACTTAACCCAGATTAAACTGTTGGGTTAAGAAATTACTCTACCCTGGGGCTATCTGACCAGGATTAGACAGTCTAGCCAGATTTATTCACTAATCTAACCTAGACAGTTTGGCTAAGATTAAATTGTTTATCCAAATTCATTCACTACCCTATCAACATCCAATTTAAAAAGAACTTGGCCATGCTTGAAAGGTATGGACCAAGTTACCATTATTACATGGGGATTTTATTTCAATTCTTTTATGCCCTCTTTTCTTTTCTTTTCTTTTTTCTTTTTTCTTTTTTCTTTTCAAATTATTTGCAGAATGAAAAATCATTTGTCAACAAAAACACTAGAGACAGATAATATCCCAGTCACCAGTTAATTCCCTAATTTATAGGGTGATAACAAGGTGGAACCTTGGAAAAGGTTAGTGGAGTCGCCAGATATCTTCTTAAGGATTATCAAAGGGAAGAGGGGATCACCATTAGTGGAGTCACCAGGTAAGGTCTATGAAAAGAAAGCTTTCGATAAAGGCTTACTGAAAAAGTATCGTTGAGGAATATTGACTCGGTGTTCCTCGAAAACGACGCCAAAATGTTATCGCACAATTTGTAATTGCCCAAAATCCCAAGTAAAGTGGATACATAATTGGTGTAACTAGGAATAACCTATCACTATCACCTTAATAAGAAATCTCTTTCTATTTAGAGGTATTTAAAGACTACCCCAGGGGAGATGTCCCCAGTGACCTAGGGGTTTGAGAAGGCTAACGAAAATAACACAAGGAAATCCTTCCCCTCTCACAGATCACTCAAATCAAAGGGTTCTTTATGTATTATATAGATGAAGCAAACAAATAATATTGTTTACCTGCCCAGAACAAGACAACAAGGAAAAAAACAGCACTTTCCAAGTACTAAAATGATGTTAGTGCTTCAAAAGACAATGAAATCTCAAGAAATATAATACCTGATATGAAATTGCAGCAGTGTAACAGTTTATAATAGCAATAATAAATTTGCAACAGCCACAAGATTGTGCTCTAAAATGCTTGAATAAAGACTTGTAATGATAGCTTTAACTAGGCAATTTGATAATGAATAGTCACAAGCAGTTTTACAACATCTAGCTAGCATAATATGTCATTTTTAGGGTTAATTTGTTGTTTTTAGATGGCTGTAGAAATATTTTGCAACAGCAGCAAGTATGTTAATGATTTAGGCTAATCTAAGGTTAGTAGAAGTTAGTAGGTGTTCAAGAGAAGAAGTTATGAAAATTGTTTGATCAATTAACACTTGTCAATGGTAGACTAGTGCCTTTCTAGGGTAATGGAATCAATAATGGCAGCAGAAAGTATTAGAGGAAAATAGCAATAATAATGTTTAGTCAACGGGCATGGAGAGGATGAGAGAGGTGTTGGTATCCCAAGGCCTCAAAAATCCAACTCCCAGAGATAATTGTTCGGAAGTAAAAAAAAGTTAGGCCCTAACGATTTCTCCTTTCCTTGGACAAATTTAAATAAAATATGAAATGGGCAAGGAAGTAGGGTTACTAGAGTGTTACAATGGTAGGGCTCTAGTATATAATTCTAGATAGGTGCCTTTAAAGAAATTTTAGCAAATGGAAGACTATAGAGAAAAATATAGCAACATATGTTTTTCTCCTAGGGTTTCAAGCAAGCAATTTCATAATCTTAGACATGAAACAAGTAAATTCACCATAACCATTCATTCACAATAAATAAATGCATATTTTCCACTTAATTCACCAAGAATAATCAAGCATAAACCCTAGTTGAAGATCCTCCACATGAAAATTTTCCAAAATACACCAAGAATTGCCTCCTCCAAGAAGTGTGCACCACTAGATTTCAGCCAATAACCCTTAAAGAGGGCCGAATTTCAGACCACCACTTCTGTAATGAGTGAATGAAGAAAAAATACAAGAGTTTTATCTCTTATTTATACAATGACAATGACCTTTAATTGTCTTTTAGGTCACAAAAGGCCGACATGGCCAGTTTACATCAAAAATCCAGTTTTTACATCAAATTAATAATTAAAAACCTAATTTCACTTTAGGGATGACGTCATGCTGCTCTTAGGGTGATGTTAGGCCCCATCATGGAATGCTAGGCCTTAAATGTGAAACGTTGGGCCTGTTATCCCCACTTTTCATGGATAACTAGGAGATCATGTCTCAAGGCCCACAGGTCCTAGACATGGAGTACCGAGAGAAGGATTGACCTGAGCATGGCCCTGGAGGGCCCACCTTTTCTTCTTCCATTGTCTTTGTCTTGACACCAGCAGCAGCATCCATCACCATAAGCTTGGTCATGTATCAGAAGAGGTTCTTGCTCCATGAGGTAATTGGTCTAGGTGTCATGGTATGTGTCACTTTTGATCATTGAAACCTTTAAATATATGCATCTGATTCCTTTTATCTCTAACAACTGCTTGGATCTTACATTTGCCCACTTGACCATGTTTGGGGGGGTTGACAGGGTACTCTAGCAAGCCTCTGTCTGTAGGTTTTGGTTTTCCACTAGGGGATTTCTTAAAAGGCCATCGTCTGCTCCCATCATAGCACCACTCTTACATCTTATTTCCCACTTACTTATCCCATTCCCCTTGTCCAGGCATTGGGTTGACCTATTTTAGGACTACACCTTACCTCATGGGAAGAAGGGGATAAAGGCCTAGAAGTAAAAGCAAGCTGGTAAAAGATAAAAGCCTAAAAACAAAACCTCGAGATGCTTCACCCAGGGATCCCTGAGAAAGCAATAAAAGGCTTCTCAGCAAGAAACAAGAGGGACCCAGGAAAATAATAAAACAAGACCTAGTCAGAGGATAGGGGGTATCATCATGAGCCAGCCTATTAGGTCCATGGGTACCTAGTAGTATGACATTGCCACCAGCTGGTTACCATGCCAGGGAAGTGACTCTTGGTTGCAAGGCTAAGGAAAAGGGGGTCTCATAACGAGCCAACCTTCTCATTTCTACGAAAGTACTTGTGGGTAACATTGTCAGCTCTGGTCACCATGCCAAGGCAGTGTCCCCTGATTAGCTCTTGAACAAAAAATATAAAATAGAATAAAGGAAAAAATGGGCTTGGAAAGAATGCATCAAAGACAGGTACATCTCGCCTTCTACAAAGGCACCCACAAGTAACACKTATGCATCCTTGGCCCTCACTCCACCCACATGCTTGGACATCCCCTRACCACATCACCTYACTTACATGGCYTGGATGAGGTCTTTCTGGGAAATTTCCTTTTCCTGTGGACACTAGCCCAATAGGACGTCTTGTCCTTTTCCCCAGACTTGTATTGCAATCTTGTGTAATGTCTTTGAGTTGTTAACTGATGTATTAGGGATTTTTATGCATATGTTTAAAAATATTAATGATGAGATGTGATTGACATTGCTATGATCCCTATCATTGATGATCCCATGGAGGGCGTAGCCTTTGATGTGCAGGACCATACCCCAGGTACCATTTGGACTGGTACACATGGGGAGATTATCAGTTCAGACCTCCATGGAGCTGAAGAGCCCACCAGGTGGATGTTGAGACCCATAAGGGAGCAGAGACAGGACAGAGGTTGGTCAAAGGCTTTGCACTGAAGAAGAACAGGACGTTCCACCAGAGGCGCCCCAGCACAGCTTGACCTAGGGGGGTTGAGCCCTTTTCAGTTAAACGTTGGCCTTGGGAGGCCTAGGACATCACCACCTTGACCATGATGTCACTCAGCATCATGGACATTTTGGGGTACAGATTAGGCAGTAGTGGCACATGTAGCAGGTTGGAGAAGCCCAAGGAGGGCTAACGTTTTGCTCCAAGACACCCCATCTTCCCAAAAAGGGGCTAATGTCTCCCCTAGAGGGGATTTTACTCTCTTTTCAGCTTGATTTAGAATTTTAATTTGACAATTTAATGTAAAACAATATGATTTTGATAATTTGGCCTTGTCGGCCTTTTACCTAACCTAAAATGTAAAATTAGGTCAAGGTTTTGTAAAAATGAGATATTTTCACTCTCATTTAAGGATCATGACTCATTCACTCCATAAGGAGGTCTGAAATTTGTGCCCTATCTTGGGTAGTTTTATGATTTAGTGAGGCGCACTTGTGGAAGGAAGACATTTCTTGGCATTTATGGTGTTTCTCTTGAAGGAAGGTGTTACAACTAGGGTTTGCATGATTATTTCTTGATGAATTGTAAGTATTTTTCTGAAAAAATTCTTGATTGAATGGTTGTAGTCTTATTTCCTTACATGTATTTATAATTTGTTGAATCAAAACCCTAGGTGACAAGCACACAAGTAGGTCCTTGTCTCAAGTCCCCTAAAAGAGAAACTTTTCAGCCATTGAAGAAGGAAAGAGCCTAGCCTTTGCTACACTCTTCTCCTTTTATTCCCTTATTACTAGTCATGCTTTCCAGAGGTCAAGAAGGAGGAGACATCTTAGGCCTAGGTTATCTACACCTATGGTTGTTTTTCTTCTAGGGTTGATGATAGAGCCTTGTTGTAGCAACACTCTCCCTCATTACACTCTCTTGTCTTGATTTTATTCTTTATGCTAGACGTTTTTTCCAAGTCAACCTAAGGAAGTTGGAGATATCACGAGGCCTTGCTTTAGCAACACCGAAGTGAGCCTCTCTCCCTAGGGTTTTGATTATGAGGCCCTACCATAGCAGCACTTCAGAGCTCTTCCCTCTATTCCTTAGTCATCCTCCTTCAACCCTTGTGTCCTCTACTAAATTGACTCCATTCTACCTTGAGGCATTGATCCTAAGACCTCTAGTGTTGAAGTAAGACCTTGATCGCAACACTCTCAAAACCCTTGAATTTCAAAAAAAACCTAACTACACTAACCCTAGCTCTAGCTAAACCTACTAACCCTAGTTGTTGATGTCATCATTGGTTATTACATCTTTATTGCAGCAATGTTTTGTCTTTTGAGCAATTAAATGGTGATTTAGGCATAAGTTAATTGAAGTGTTGGTTTATTACATTGAATGCCACACCACTTTAAGAATTATTGATGAAGTGATATGATTTTTTATTGCTATTGATAAACATTGACTCCGTCAATATTCATATTCAAATTGCTTATAAGTTCATCAGATAGTTCTTGATTGATATGAAGTACTAACCAAAGACTGCATATATCAGTTTATTGTTGCTTTGTTCTCGGGCAGGGATTCTACTTGGTTATTGCTTCTAGTTATTTTTATTGGCTACAAAGTCAGACTATCTGTTTTGGTGGTGATTTGTGAAGGGGGAAACTTGTCATTTTCTGATTATCCTTTAGCCTCTTCAAAGCCCCAGGTCACCGGGGATGTCTCCCCTGGGCCTCACCTCCCTAAAGAGAAAGAACCATCCCATCATGGTGACATTGGGTGGGATAGATTCCTGTTACGCCAGTTTGGATTTCTACTTTATAGCCTTTCTTCCTAGCTACAAACTATGTGATAACATTTTGGCGTCGTTGTCAGGGAACACCGAGTCAAAACTTCCAGACGACACTTTTTCGGTAAGCCTTGCCTCTAGAGCCTTTATATTACAAGCTTACTTGGCGACTCCACTTAGGGTGTTTTCCCTTATCTTTTGATAGTTTCAAGAAAAATATCTGGCGACACCACTAATGACAAAGCCAACAATGACTTCACAATGGGATCCCAGGAACTACAAGCCTTTAGATATGAGAAAAATCCCAGGATACCCTAGAAAAATTCCCCCTTGGTATAAAAAATGGCTCCCTATATTCATTAGCATCGATGGAGAAAATCCTAATTATCACATGAGCAAATTCTGGAATTTCTTTCAATACCGCCCTGTCAGTGATGACGCTGAAGACTTGGTAATGAAACTCTTCTCTACCACTCTGCATGGAGAGGCTAGAAGATGGTATGATAATCTTCCAACTGCCAGCATCACATCTATGGACCAATTTGAAGAAATCTTTCTTGCAAGGTGGGTTCTGAAAATGGAAGATATCCAATCATTGCTGAGAGGTCTTGAATGCATAAAACAGACAGAGGATGAGACCATCAAATATTTCGGGGTTAGATTTCAGAGGTTTTTGTGCCACATTCCTGAAATCTATCGTCCTAAAGGAAAGTATCTCATCTATCTCTATACCAATGGACTTCTGGGGCATTTAAGCTTCCTCATAAATAAAAAGGGTCCAAAAACACTTGTAGAAGCTTACAACAAAATGGCCATTCGAATCGAGAAAAATCTCTCCTTGTCCAGAACCAATGACCGTACCATGGACACTCTCAGCTTGATAAAACTAGTTTCCCTTGAAACCTTTACTAATGATCCCCAAGAAAGAAGGGAACAAGTTTTTAACCAGTAGAATGAGGAAGTGATTAATGAGAAAAAACCTAAGAAAGATGATGAAGTGCCAACCCATGCTCCTCCCTCTGGTGAGGTCATCCAAGAACCTGTTTCTCCTGCACAACAAAGTGAAGATGAGGTTAGTTTCTTTCCACTTCAGGATTCAGATGACACCTTATCCCATGATTTAGGAAATGAAGGAGAATTGGAATCCTCGAAAGAATCAGACCTTCCATGCTGCACAACTGAAGATGAAGGGGTAATTCTTGAGGATGAAACCATGACACATGTTGAAGACACCCAAGTCTTCAAAACTCCTGCACAAGAAGAAAAATGGTGTTGCCCTTCTCTCCTATTTTTTGATAATGCTATACTTTGTGATAAGGAAGATGAGGAGGAGATGAGAAAGAATTCTTCAGACCATGCATGTTATGATATCTATAACGACATAGATGATAGCATTGATGAGTTCATACATGTTGGGAGATGTGGGTGGGATGCAGTCGCTTATGATATGAATCCCATCTATGACATAGAGAGTCATCTCCAAGTGTTGCCCTTGCAATTATCACAGCAGGCTCTTGACCAGTGGCAACAAGGGGATGAGATTTTTACCGATGCTCCCCAAACACCCAAGGTTTACCAAGTACCATATTTGCCTGATGATTTTTGGTCTTACTTTGAGGTCTTTGATGATTACCCCTTCGAGCACTTAGATTTACCCTATGAAAATGACTATCAACCACCATTGTGCTTAGGTTTTGATGGGGGTAAGAATATTGTTTTCCTAAAGAATGATTCTCATGACCTTTTTCCCTAGCCACCTCTTATTGCATTACCTTGTTGTGTCACTAAAGGTGTAGTTGGAAGTTATATATTTTATATTGAGTTTCCTCTAAAGCAAACCCGAGAATCCAAGGGTTGGTTGAAAACTACAGACTTGAGTCTATATTCTAATTGTTTCAACCTTCCCTTGAGATTTTGCCAGTCCTCTACTAGATCTTTGTCAATCCCTTCTAGAGCTCTAGAGTGTGAAGACATCCTAGGTGACCAGTTTACCAGCCCTCAGAGTCAGTGTTCTGAACCTTGGACTTTTCATGACCCCTTCTGGAGGTGGATTGAGTGCTCTCCTCAGATATGGACTTGGCAAGATTTTATCCCTCCCACCCGCCTCCATGAGTTAGAATTTATGATTTCCAATGATATGATATATGCTCTAACCCATGTCATTTTTTTGCTTGATTTGTCATCGTT
>JASDQU010359774.1:1719-11859 GCA_032191745.1 Picea mariana | reverse complement strand
ACCTGACACTTTCTTATTTTGTAATTCTTTTCTTTAATTATCTTCAGGGCCTACATGTACTTCCTTCTTCAATTCACTTTGTCATCTTCAAAAATTCATTTCTCCTCAACCATGAGGATCCACATGATGTGCCACATACCACCAGAAACAATATGATGTATACTATCCATTCATGGGTGTTGTATATGCATGTGCATTACCCTTCATGTCCAAATACCTTTATCAATCTTGCGGTCCAAAACCCATGAATAGGGTTGACATCAATGACAACAACCAATCTTCCAACAATGCATTGCAAATCAGCCAAAGAAATATGGGAAAAATTGGAGGTTGTTTATGAAGGAGATGACAAAGTCAAGGAAGCCAAACTATAGACCTATAGAACTGAATTTGAAAACCTGAAAATGAAAGAAGAAGAAAATATTGCTGAGTACTTTCATAGGGTAGATGAAGTGGTCAACTCAATTAGAGAAGTAGGAGAAGAAGTTACAGATAAACCCATTGTTCAAAAAATACTAAGGTCATTACCAATGAGATATGATGCAAATATTTCCTCAGTTGAAGATAGATCCGATCTAAGCTCACTCACAGTTGACCAGCTCCATGAAATTTTACAGCATTTGAGATGAGAACAGGAAATAATAAATCAGCAAAAGATGAAACAACTTTCAAAGCATTCAAGACAAAGATAAATCAGAAGCAAAAACCTCAATCTTGTCATCATGAAGAATCTGATGTGGAAGAAGGCAACTTCATTAGAAAACTTCAGAAAGGATCAGGGAAATATAAAGGCAAGCTTCCTTTCAAATGTTTTAACTGTGGCAAAGTTGGTCATTTCGCATCCAAGTGTCCCTATCCCAAGGAGGACCTTGAAGAGAAAGAAAACAAAAACAAACAATACCAGAAAAAGGAAAAACCCAACTATAATAAAAATTTGTACTCAAAAGAAGAAGACAACAACTCGTCATAGTCTAGTGACAACGATGAATATGATGATGATGAAGTCCTTTTCTTAGGTATTGAAGAATCTAATGAAATAGAAAAAATTAAACATGAGAGAGAGTTAGAAGATGAAGCAAAAGTTAATATGGAGGAAGAACTTCTCGGTGCCTTAGATGAATTAAGAAAATACAAATCCAGATATAGACAATTGAAAATTTGTGTAGTTGAACAGAAAGAAAAATATGAACAAGAAGAAAAGGAGATGGAAAAACTTATGAAAAAACTGAGAAAACAAATCTTAGAAGCAAATAAGATTGAAGAAAGTCTGGAAAAGTCTCTTGAAGAAAAACAAATAACTGTTGAAAGGATGGATGCATAAATAGTTCATCTGAAAAAGGAGCTGGATGCAAAAATCATTCAAAAAACATATGAAAATAGCTCTAAAATATTAGATAAGATTATTACAGCGCAAAGGGATTCTAGAAATAAAAATGGAATAGGTTATTCTCAAAAGGAAAGCCATGTTAACTCAAAATCTTATGCATATGCTCTTCGCAGTACATTCAAGAAGAAAAATGAAGAGAAGATAAGTAATGATAAGAACTCCAGAAGATTACCTCCACCCATCAGGAAAGAAGGAAAGACAATACCAAAAAAGTTTTACCAAAACAAGTATCCTCGCATTTTTCCTGGTTATTGCTTTGCATGCTCTAATTTTGGACACAAAGCTATAAATTGTAGATCATAAAGAAAGAAAAATTTGAAGGTTAAGAATTATATCCTTAAGGATAAACAAGCAGCAAATCGAGTTAATAGAAGAAACTATAACTCCTTTGAACCTCTACAAGAAGGGGACTTACAATACTTCAAATGTCATAATAATGGACTTAAAGCCATTAATTTTAGACTAATGGAAGTCTCAGAACAACCCAAGTTCATTAGAGAGCAGAAGAAACTTTGGAGAGTAAAAACATCAAAAAGTGAATGTCTTATTGCCCTAAAAACTCAAGATGAAAAGGATCTCTAGTATGTTGACAGTGGATGCTCAAAACATATGACAGGTAACAAGGACAAGTTTTTAGACTTACAGGTAAAAAGGTAAAGTTACATTTGGTGATAATGCTTCAAGTAACATACTTGGGAAAGGCACCGTGAGCTTGGGAAAAGATAAAGCTAGAAATGTACTACTTGTCGATAAATTGAAGCGTAGTTTATTAAGTGTCAGTCAAACCTGTGATTAGGGATACTTCTACATCTTTGATTCCCAAAATTGTGAGAATAGGAGAGAAGACACAGGAAAATTAGTTGGTACTGCTCCTCGAACTCCTGAAAATGTATATATACTAGATGCAAAATTGAATGAGGAGTGTCATATAAATTATGTAGATGAAACTTGGCTATGGCATAGGAGGTTGGGGCATATTAAATTTGACAATCTTGTGAAAGTCAACAACCTTGGTGCATTAAGAAACTTGCCAAAAATAATAAAACCCTCAAATGCTATGTGTAGACACTATCAACTAGGGAAAAAAACTAGGGTAAGGTTCAAAACAAAAAAATACACAACCTCTAAACCTTTAGAGCTTCTTCACATTGACCTATGTGGACCTACGAGAAAAAGAGTCTACAAGGAGAGTCTAAATTTATGTTGTTTATTGATGAATTTACCAGAATGAGTTGGATATGTTTTCTCAAAGAAAAATCAGAAGCAATCAACAAATTCAAAGCCTTTAAAACCCTTGTTGAAAATGAAAGGGAGACAAAAATCAAATGTCTTAGATCAGACAATGGTGGTGAATTCACCTCAAAAGAGTTCGATTTTTTCTGTGAAACTCATGGAATAAAAAGACAATTCTCTGCTGCTAGAACACCTCAACAAAACAGGATTGTTGAAAGAAAGAACAGAACAGTTCAGGAGGCTGCAAGGACTATGCTCAATGAAGAAAAATTGTCATATGGATATTGGAGGGAAGATGTAAGCACAACTGTATACATATTGAACAGAGGTCAGATAAGGGTTAATAGTGATAAAAATCCTTATGATCTATGGTTTTGAAGAGCTCCATCAGTGAAATACTTCAAAGTCTTTGGAAGTAAATGCTACATCAAAAGATTAGATGAGAGTCTTGGAAAATTTGATGCCAAATCTGATGAAGGTATTTTTCTTGGATATGCTTCAAACAAGAAGGCATACAGATGCTACAATATTAGATCACATAATATTTTTGAAAGTGCATATGTCAAAGTGGATGATCTAAAAACGATAAGGATCAAAAATCAAGAGACCATATCTAAAAATAAAGATGAAGATGATGATGAGACATTCGACACACAACTAGAAGAAGTAGAAGAGAATGAAAAATAAAGGGAAGAAGATGATATGGATACTAGTGAAAGTGAAGAAGATAGTGAATATGGATATATAAGAGAATAATTCTCAAGAAGAGATACAAAGACACCCTCAAGAATTATTCAAAAAAATCATCCCGAAGAACTAATTATTAGAGATATGAATGATGGAGTGAAAACAAGAAGACAAATACTGTATCAAATAGAATTAGCATTGTTGTCACATATTGAGCCAAGTTCAATCAAAGAGGCATGTAAAGACGAGAACTGGGTAAAAGCTGTTAATGAAGAATTGGATCAAATTGAAAGAAATCAAACTTGGGAACTAGTTCCTAGACCAAAAGAAAAAAAATGTCATTGGAACTAAATGGGTATATAAAAATAAAATGAATGAAGATGGGAAACTAATCAGGAACAAATCCAGATTAGTATGCAAAGGTTATGCTTAGGTTGAAGGAGTAGACTATGAAGAAACATTTTCACATGTAGCTAGATTAGAGGCAATTAGGATGTTCTTAGATTTCTCCAGCTACAGAAAATTTAAAGTGTACCAAATGGATGTCAAATCAATATTTCTCAATGGAAATTTRGAAGAGGAAGTCTATATTGAGAAACCAKATGGGTTCCAAATAACCATTAAAAGAGACTATGTTTGTAAATTAAAGAAGGMACTTTGTGGATTAAAACAAGCACCCAGAGCATGGTATGCAAGGCTAGACTCTTATTTACAAAAACAAGGCCTCAAAAGGGGATTAGCAGACAACAATCTTTATTSCAAAATTGATGGTAATAACTTGATCATTGTGTAAGTGTATGTTGATAATATCATATCTGGTAGTAATAATATAAAAATGAGTGAAGACTTTGCTAAGATGATGCAAAAAGAATTTGAAATGTCTATGCTTAGCGAATTAAATTTYTTCCTTGGATTACAAATAATACAGTCCAAAAAGGGAGTCTTTATCCATCAGTCTAAATATGTCAAGGATATGCTTAAGAGATTCCAGTTAGAGAATTGAAAACCTGTTAGTACACCTATGACAATTGGATGCAAACTAAGCAAGAATGATGAGTCCAAAGTTGTAGATCCAAAACACTATAGATCAATGATTGGCAGTTTTCTCTATGTAACAGCTTCCTCTGATGTCAAGAAAGTTGTTGGGATGGTGGCTAGATTCCAAGTAGAACTTAAGGAGATCCATGTTCAAGCTGTAAAAATAATCTTTAAATATTTGAAAGGAACCATAGATCTTGGTTTGTGGTACCCTAGCAAGGAATCATTTACGTTAAAAGCCTATTCAGATGTTGATTGGGCAGGAAGTGTAGATGACAGAAAAAGTATGAGTGGAGGAGCATTCTTTTTTGGAGAATCATTGGTTGCTTGGATAACCAAGAAACAATCCTTAATTTCTCTGTCTAGCACTAAAGTTGAGTATATTGCAGTAGTAGAATGTTGCACACAAGTGGAATGGATGAAACAAACTCTACAAGACATCAAAATAGTATTTGAAGAACCCAAAACTATCCACTGTGATAATACAAGCACGATAAGTCTCTCTAAGAACCCTGTTCAGAGCTCAAAATCGAAAAACATTCCCATAAAGTACCACTATCTAAGAGATCAGGCTGAAAATAAGAACATTAAATTGGAATATGTTCCAACACAAGAACAGGTGGCATATATTTTTACAAAACCCTTAAGCAGAGATGTATTTGAATATCTCAGGAAAAAATTGGGAGTAATCCTTCTTCCTACCTAAATATCTCAAGAAAATAATGCATCAGTTGGCACCTATTCAGGGGGAGATAGCAATCAATGACAGAAGGAGTCATTCAGTTATGACAAAAAAAGTGTGATTGCAGGAGGTGTTACTAGTGGTCATAAACGTGCTTATACAGACAGATCATAGGAAAAGAAACCCTTTTCCATTGATGTCAAAGGGGGAGAGAAAATTCATAAAAAGAAAAGCCTCATAAGAGGAAAGCATCATCGCAAGGGGAGCTTTCAATATGAATTTAGTGTGTTTCTCTCAATGACAAAGGGGGAGATTGTTGGATAGATTGTCATTGATGTCAACAGTCGAATTGATGATCTGTTGTTAATGATGAATTACCACAATTGATATTGTCATTGATGTCAAGAAGCATATCAGTTAAGCATAAGATGTCAAACAATGTGAAGAGGATGATAGCACAAGCTCAGGAGGAAGAGCAAACAGGAAGAGTGCATTGCAAAGTATATCAGGTAGAAAAAGAAATTCGTGATTATTATTGATCACGATAGGATCAAAAATGTTCCTATGAATCAAGATCAGGAGGGATAGAGGCTTGAAAGAGATCAACTGAAGGAAGAGAGTTGTGTTAAGTTGAGAAGGGCTGGCATCAATTTCAGAGAAAGGAGCCATCGATAATCTCAATGGATGGTAGAGATTGCTGGAGACAACAGAAACAAATAGCCATTGGCCGTTAGATCTAGCATACATGCACGGAGGAAGTTGTCGACCTCTGATCTACTTCGAGAGCCTCAACAACCGTTGGATCATATCAAAGTGGAAGGATAGGATAAGCGTGGCATAAGATCAATGATGAGGTTTGTTTAAAACCCCAAAAGCTGAAGCTCCAAAACCTCAGGAGGAGGAGCGACGTGGACTGTTAGATTCAAAGAAAAGGAGGAGTGACGTGGATTGTCGATCTGACGAGAGCAGCATTTCGGATACTGGGAGTTGGAGCATCAACCCCCCTTTATCACAGGAATGATGAAACCCCATCAGTCGTCGGATCACCAAGGCTATGAACCATCGATCTATTTCTGTGAAATAAAACTCGAACCATCCAATCGTTTTGGCAATATCATATGTGAACCGTCCAATCGTTTTGGTGATGCCATACCGAGATTTTTCACCACAGCACTCGCCCAATGTTCTGAAATCCTGGTAACCATCCATCTCAATGCTTGATTAAGCCCAGGCCGTTGGATTAATAAATGTAAGGATCAAATATAAACCATTGATCTGTCTTCGCAAAATAAATGTGAGTCATTCGATCTGTTAGCACTAGGAGTCACCTTCAGATCACATGGAAGGCAAGCCCAGTACCCATCAAGTTATAAGTGAATGTAAGGGTTTTTAAAGGGTCAAATGGAAAATGACTCAAGTGATAATGTTCTAACTCAGGTAATAGGGCTAGCATACACCAACAATTAAGGTATTGGCTAATTTCAATCATTAGTTTGGGAGTAAGTATGAATAGATGGAAGACTTGACTGAGATAAGTGTAGGGATTGTTGTAAACATCAGGTCAACAAGAGCCTAAGGAGGAAAGCTTCTTAATTCAATATATTCTTGAACTAAGAAACTAAGGAAGCTAAATAAACATCATCATAACATAATGATCAAACATCCATCATAACATCACCACAAACATTCATGTGAATCATTCAAAGCATGAACATTTAGCATCAGAAGCAAATAAACTGAAAGAGAAGATGATTTCTATTAGTCAAAAAGTCTTAAGTCCAATACATCACTAGATCACAGTTACTTCATCAAAATATTGCAGTATAAGGGAGCCTTGCTCAACCATCCGAACCTACCAAAGAAAATGATCTATCTATTTATAAAAAAAAGGGAGGCAACAACTGGAGGCACGAGCTGGCCCCCTTCCCTTGAAAAACTCTAAACATTTATTTTCTCTAACAACTTATCTAACCATCTATGCTATAAAACAGGAAAATGTTGGTGAATAATCCAACTGAAATTCAAACTGAATTGATTCTGTTTTGTTGCACAGCTCCTTGTTTGCCATGTGTCCTTCAAGGCATGTGGTTGTCTTCATAATGCTAGTTGTTGCTTCTCCATCCTTCTTCATCATCAATTTATCCAAAATTTGTTAGCTTGGTCCTCATAGATCCCTGGTCTTTATTGACAACTTCCTTGGGTAGAAAAACTGGGTAGCGCACTACAAGGAGAAAAGGTACCGCCTGTAAGTAGCGTCATTGTGCTGCATATGTGTACAAACTCTTCTCTGTATTCAATATTAGGTAGCGCCTATAGGTAGCACCTCTATGTTGCACCTGTGTGCCAATTATTTTCCCTCTGTGAAATATTAGGTAGCGTCATTGGGTAGCGCCTCTTACGCTGCGTCTGTGTGTAGGTTTGGGTAGCATTACAAAAATGTAGTGCCTTCAATCCTTGAACATGTGCAGAGTAATTTATGGTTTTTCATGATGACAAAACCATTTTAATCAAGAGCCTTGACCGCACAATAGGTAGTGCCTTCTACCAATGAGGAAGCTAGCACTTAGAAAAAACCCCAAAACTCGAATAGTTAAGAGCTTAGAAGCCTGTATAGATGGCAGAGATAATATTTGCATATTGGTTAATCCTCCCAAAAAGGTGCATCCTCAAAAATGGGACTTACCCTTACCAGCTATTTTTTTATTTTGACACTTAACCTCATACTCTTTCTGGTAGAAAGAGGATATTCAATTGACACAACAAACTTCTTCTTCTTAGCATTGACATGCTTCTTTGGTGTAGCTATGCTCTCCTTATCTACTAGTTTTTCATATTCAATGGTAGCTTCAACCAACACCTATATATTTCTTTGGGATACCTCATCTTGAAAATGCTTCAACTCTGCCTTTAGCTTCCTGTTCTAAGATTGTAAGCATCTGTTCTTCCTGTAGAGATTCCTTAGCTGTCTATGAAGGGGCTGGGCCCTCCTTGCTGCAAATATTGCCAAGTCAAGGGTGTGACTGCAACCATCCATGAGCTCTTTAATATGAGCCAAGTTGACCTTATCTTCTTCTTTAAGACGAGCTATTTCTTTTCTTGCATCTCTAAGCTGCTTGATAAGTCTTTTGTAGGTTTGACTGTCAGGAGGACCAGTGGCATGTACAGTCTCACTAGGATTTTTCTCAAACTCCTCTTCCTCCTGCATGGGAAGTGGCTTGTCTACCTCATCAGTTTCTTTGATGACTTTACTTTTATTCTTCTTTCTCAGCACATGGGTTTCATCTTTTCTTTCAATAGTTTTCTCAATGCCTTTCTAAGAGGTTTCATCTTTACTCTCCAAAGGTCTTTTAGTACCTTTATCCTTACCCTTCTATACAGGGGTTTCTTGTTTCCCTTCAGTAGACTGAGAACTACTTTTACCTTTCTTCCTCTGAATAAGGGTTTCTGATTTTTCCTCCACAAGATTTTCAATGCTCTTACCCTTGTTTTTTTTAATAGGGGGCTCAGGTAAGGACTGCTCTTTGAAAACCTCCTTAGGAATTGATGACCTTGTGAAAGGTATTTTACCTTTGATTTCAACTGTTGGAGGAGAAGATGGAAAGAGGAGCTTCTTCCCTTTCTTGGATGCAACTTTGGTAGAAGAAGGCACCTCTTCTAGCCCTAGTGGAGGAGGTGGTGAAAACTATCTGTGTGGATAAGGAAAAACTTCCTCCTCAGCCTCTATGACCTTCTTGTTGATCTCTGGAACTTGAATAGGGGTACTATCGTTTCTCTTCCTATTGGTCCCTTCTTTAGAAGTATTGGTGGGTGACAAAGGACTTCCTTCTGTGATTGAGGAGTTGGTGCTAGATCCAACTTTAAATGAGAGGTAACCACAAAATGTTCCCATGAAATCTCTTTCTTACCCAATTCCTCAGATACTAGCATTCTGATTAATCCAGAGTGGAAAAGGCTAGAATCCACATCCTTAGATTTGGCTTGAACCCTATCTGACATTTTACCTATGCTTCTTAACAAGTAATAGGGAATATTCATCTCAACCTTACCAATAAAATGCAGAAACAACCTTATGTGGTAATGGTACAATGTGTTAAATCTCCCTTCACAAGTAAAATATCTCTGTATGATCTTCAATAATCTGTCAAACTGTTCAACCAATTGACTTATTGGCATACTCTTAGACAATTCATTGGCTTGATATTCAGGTTTAAAGATATCCTTAGCAAAGTATGAACTCAAAACCATGGCCTTGAACCACTTTTCACCTATAATGGGGATCCCTATTGTAGCTGAGATAGAGGCTTCAGTTACCTCAAATTCCAAATCCCCAACCTTGGTTTTCCTGCCATCAAAATGTAATGCAAACTCTTTTTCTACTTCCAAGTGGCCTCTCTGCATGTTCTAACAGAAAGAGAGACACCCTACTCTCTGAAAGGCCTCTCTTGCCATGGGCTCTGTATCAAAAAGACGCATGTCCACCGGTTTTGTCCTAACTATCTTGCCTCCTTTGTGTGCCTTCTTCGATTTAGGGTTCTCCATGACTTAGAATGAGGGATATTGAAAGGCTTAAGGGATGGTAACGATCAGGAAGGCTTTGAATGGGGTTTCAAATATACAAGGTTGACCCTATGCAACTAAGTAAAACATTTGATTTCGAGATGAAAGGAGGCAGGGGAAGCAACGAGAGGTTAAGCAGCGCCTCTAGGTAGCGCAACACATACACAGAGGATAGACTAGTCAAGAGCTTTCAACTTCAATGGATAAGGCAGGAAACAGTAATCTAACTCATATATGGGCCGTGAGGTTTACCTGTTTGAAAAAGAGATGAGGTGAAGCTATCATACAAATATGGATTTTTTACAGTTGCGAAAACTTAGCAAACCAAAACACGAGCACAAACTTCCTGTAAAAATTCAATATGCAGAGGAGGCAACATGGGATACCTGTGGAGTAAACACCTATTGAGATCTTCAAAGAAATCTTAGGATGAAATTTGAGAGAGCTTCGGCCCTGGAATATTTCTCAACATCAGATTTGGTTGACATGCGGTCGCCTGATCAGAACTTACGAATTTGCACAGTGCAGCACTGTTGAGTCTTTCAAATTAGCACCC
>JASDQU010359771.1:0-10182 GCA_032191745.1 Picea mariana | reverse complement strand
GATGTAGGAAGTATTTCAATCTATGTAATCGAGGAAGAGAAAAGTATGTGATGCTATGTGTTAAGTGTTAATTGCTAGGTGCAAGTGGTAATTGTAATTGATTTTTGCATAAAGCGTGAGACTTGCAGAACTAAGTGGAAGTGATTGTAAGATATTGTGGAAGGATTTGTGCTATAATACAGAGAATGTTAAGAACCAAATACTTAATACAAAAGCACCACAACAGATATAGAAAAACACAACTTGGAAGGGATCCTCTCCTGTTCACTTGCCTCTTCGAGGGGGCTTCCTCCTAATGAGCTTCATCTCCAAACACAATATTTCTCTTCATGTTTCATTACATTGCTTGAACCCCTTTATATAGTGCTACCATCAACTAAGAACATTCTAGAGGAGGAATCTTCTAGAAGTAGAACCTTCTAAGAAGTCCTCTTACATTTATTATATCTAATTACTCTTTTATTATATCTAACTACTTTAGTGGGCCTTATTTAATAATATAGTGGACCTAGTCCACCTTACATTGAATGACCTCCACTATTATTGCTATGGGCCCTCTGCCCCCCCCCCCGCTACCTCTCTAGCTACCTTACAGAGAAGGAGGATCTAGCGAGGTGTGCAGATATCCTATCCTTTGCAGAGTAAGATATCATGGCTCTGTGCATGTAGAAGATTGACAGAAATAAATAAAGAAGAAGAGTTGGTGGACATAGCCCCAGGGTGGGGGTG
Organism: Picea mariana; assembly: GCA_032191745.1. NCBI lineage: Eukaryota > Viridiplantae > Streptophyta > Pinopsida > Pinales > Pinaceae > Picea > Picea mariana. Next base: position 9,453 of record JASDQU010359771.1, on the reverse strand, counting down.
AACCACGTATATCCTGCATTGTGGTTGCTATGTGCTTTATGGTTGTTCTCTTGTCTATGTGATTGAATGCTTAGTGCAATGATGTATGCTTAGAAGGATCTAATATGGTATCTTAATACTGAATAATGTGAATAAATGTTAGGTATGATCTATGTTGGTATGCTTGGTACTTGAATCTATTGGATCTGTATAAATACTGCGCTAATCTATTGTTAGGGTTTAGCTACGCTGTAAACTAAAGCTGAATATTAATGAACTATAATTTCTAAGTGCTTGTTAAGGTGTTGTAATCACATATGTGTGTCCCAACTAAGGTTGCAGACACTAGAGTCCTGCAACCACCCCTGCCTCTACCTCGGGTGAGACTTCATCTGCTTCGCAGGTGTTTCCAAAAGGGTTGGTAGTTAGGGTTTTGTTGGTTCATTGTTGTAGCATTGAACCTTGGGTCTACCCCTATGCCAACAAATACCATGAGTCCTAGAGGAGGCAAGTTTGAAACTTGAGATTTCCGAAGTGCAGAGAGTTGAAGGGCTAGAGAGAATCAGGACCGTTGGATCCAGGAGGACACGTGTCAATAGGTCGAAAGATCCAGAGGAAGGCAAAGTTTGAAGTGTTGAAACACCTAAATCCTTAAGAGTCGAAGAGTTGAGAGTCATCGATCTATAAGTGGACACTTGTCAACAGATCATGAGCTCTGGGTAAATTTTTTGTGGAGTTTCAGTTGAAAACTGAGATTGTCGAACCCCGAAGCCTCGAAGTGATTTAGATCCATCAGATCTAGGAGATACGTGGCATAGATCTATGCTCTCCGGGTAAAATCCTAAATTAATCCTCGATTGTTAGGTCAAGACGACACGTGGCAAAAATCTCCATACTTCACGGGGAGAGAAAATTTGAGAGTTGAAAAGTTTGAAGTTCGGATACGTGAAGGGATCACAGTCGTTGATCTGACGAGGACATGCGTCAGTGGATCAGAGTCTTTGAATAAAATCCAAAGAAGGAAAGGATTGAAGTTTGAGAACTCCAGAGTCCAGAGTTCCGAAGTGATCAGCACCGTTGATTTCACAGGACATGTGTCCGCATATCGTTAGCTTCAGAGGATTAGAGTATGGACGAGAGTTGGGTTTGAGATTTCAAAACCTCGAAGTCTGGAATTGCAAAGAGATCATATTCGTTGATCTCGAAGGGACATATCTAGCTCGTGGATTTGGAAGACGCAGATCTGAACCGTCATTTCAGGCAGTATCATCAAGATCACGATATCGACAATCCCGTAGCATTGCAGAGACAAGAGTTGCGCACAGTTTAAAATATTGAGGGCGAGCCGCAATCTAAACCATGGTTTCATCAAGAGGACATGTGGAGGCTGGAGGATAATTGTGGGCCCAAAATTAGTTTGAATTCAAACCACTTGTGACCATGCCCGCAATCGCGTGGTCATCATCCAAGGTCATATCATGAGAGGGATTATCCGAAAAGCAGCTAATTCCCAGCACTCTGAGATTTCACAGGAAAGTGAAAAGGAAGGTCGTGGGTGCCATTTAAACCTGCACCAGCAAGTCAAAAGGGTCTGTGTGTAGTCACAGAATGAGACCATTGAGATTTTAGAGAGTCATTCGACTTGAGAATCAGAGATCCTTTAACCGGGAGGTTGTGTAGCCCTACGGAGGAGTAGAGAAGCTGCATCACAGAGCACCACGATACTTGAGCACTAGATTTCACTCCAAATATTTGATACCCAGCTTGGTGATCAAGGTATGGAAGATATTTTTGAACTCTGGTACTGCTTGGTCTCTTTCTTTCCACAGTGTGGCCCATTTGGTATACAACTCGTCATAACTTCCGACAGGGTAGTATTGTTCCTTAATATCATCCCTGAAGATTTCTCAGGTGGTTGTAACTATAAATAATGAGGTTTCATTTGTTTCCTTTTTCTCATAGAAAGTTTCTCCCCAATATTTGACATAGGGAACGGCTGTGAGGAGTGAAAAAGTAATATTTTCTCTATTTGAAAAGTTATGGACAGAAACATACCCTTCTAGTAGATTCAACCACTTGTCTACAAAATCTGTGTCTATATGACCTTCAAATATAGGAATATCGAAGTTGATTTGTACCTTGAAGGGGGCGGTGCCTCCACCAAAGGATTTGCGCGAAACTATCCATCATATCATTCCTCTGTTGCATGAGGGATTCCTCAAGCAACATTTTGAAAGGATCTCTTGCTCCATCATATTTATTTTCTCCTTCCATGAGAGGTTTCTTTGTACCCTTGAGACCAAATTCTTTGTACCCTGACCTCATTGGGGACATGCATTAAGACGAAAAGGAGTAGACCTCTTTGATACCACTGATCTGGATTTTATGAGCAGAAAGAAATGAATACATATTACTAAAATATGCTTAACATAGAATAACAGAGATACAGTAAAATTGGTTTTCTATTCAATAAGGAAATAAGATGAAACTGTAAAATGTTGCGCAAAACAAGCTTGTTGGAATGGTGGCGGCTTATCTCTGAGAAGAGATGTGATGGTTGTGCTCATTCGCAAGAAGATGATTACAATGAGGATTTGAAGGCATATTTAAAATAAACAGGAACGTAAAAAACCCTAGACATCCAAAAGCCTAACCCTAGCATATGAAGCACCAAAAGTCATGTGGGCCTAGTTTGGGTAAGTTAGTACATCAACTTCTCGGGGTCGTAACTTTTGCATACGATCTTTGTTTTATGCACACGATAGCCCATTAGAAAGGTATCATCGAGGAGATTCATTTTGGGGGATAAATCAGAGCCTTTGATTATCATTTAGAAGCCCGATCCTGAAAAACCTTCATTTAGGCCGTCAAAATCACCCTGGAAGTTAAAAACTGCTAAAAATAGTAAATTGCCAAAATTGTCAGAACATTGTTTTGAACGAGTTGGAAAAGGTGGGTGGCCACCAATATCCACATGGATCATCCAAATCTGATTTGTAACTCTATAATAGTCCTGGTGTATATGATCACATACCTGCAAACCTTCCTTAACTTTAACAACAAGAGACTAGCATTTTCATCAAACTTTACTTTAGTCTCACATTACCAATTTTGGATAAGTTAACAACCCTAACTTGAAATAATCATAAATATGTACCTGTAATGAAAAAAATATATGAAAATAGTACACAATTTTCTTCAATGTATTTAATGCAATTCCTCCAAGTTTCACTACTTGGAACCTCTCAGAAAAGGAGTTATAGAAAAAATGGCATATTTTGTTGAATTCTGGCTTATTCTAGAGAGCTAACTTGTAGAGAGTTCCCCACACAAAATATTTGTTGTATGGATCTGAAAATGGTACAAAAAATAATAAAGATTGTACTCTAACCAATACATTTTGTCTTACTAAATTTGGATCCGTTATGAAGAAGTTATGACATTTTTACCCGAAACACTTGTTTTAGACTAGTTTCAGGACTAGCCACAAACCCTATTTTCCACGTAGTGTAACTCCAAAAATTCAACGACCCACAAGCTGAAATTTTAATGAAATCTAATTGGATATATTTCCTTAATGGATTCCCAATTTCACAGTCTGAATCATTCTAGAAAAAACTTTATTGCGAAAATGGTGAAATGATCTGTAAATAACATACCTTGGAAAACATCATCAAAAGAATTTATCCTCCCTTAAACTTTGGCCTTCTTTACTTCACCTTCCCTCTAACATTCAGCTTATATATCCTTTGGTTACCTCAGTCACTTGTAGATATGTAATATTCTTAAGTGTGATTAAAATGAGAGAGTCTTTCCTCTTATTTATACTTTCATGGAGCTTCCTCAAGGGGTTACATTTTAACCATCTTAACCCACTTTCCTTATTTTAGGGTTAACCCACTTCTAACCACTTGTCCACTTAGTAATTTATCCATTAACTTTATTATTTAAATAATTTCTTTTATATCCACTTTGACTTATAGTACACTCATCACTTCCCTTTATTTTTACCTTCTAAAATCTCTTAAACCACTTTCCTTATTTTAGGGCTACCCCACTTCTAACCACTTGTCCACTTAGTAATTTCTCCTTTAACTTTATTATTTAAATAATTTATTTTGTATTCACTTTGAATTATAGTACACTCATCACTTCACTTTATTATTTAAATAATTTCTTCTTTGCAACCACTTTGATTACTTTGACCTTTTAGGGCTTCTAGATGACTCGTGAGGGTTCTCCAACTTCACATGGCCATAACTCTCTAACTGTGAGGAGTTATGTGATGTTCCACATACCACCGGAAATTACATGACATGTACTATCCATCCNCACTTTGACTTATAGTACACTCATCACTTCCCTTTATTTTTACCTTCTAAAATCTCTTAAACCACTTTCCTTATTTTAGGGCTACCCCACTTCTAACCACTTGTCCACTTAGTAATTTCTCCTTTAACTTTATTATTTAAATAATTTCTTTTGTATTCACTTTGAATTATAGTACACTCATCACTTCACTTTATTATTTAAATAATTTCTTCTTTGCAACCACTTTGATTACTTTGACCTTTTAGGGCTTCTATATGACTCATGAGGGTTCTCCAACTTCACATGGCCATAACTCTCTAACTGTGAGGAGTTATGTGATGTTCCACATACCACCGGAAATTACATGACATGTACTATCCATCCATAATAGTCTTACCTTCAAATATATTAAAAATCATACCATTATACATCAAACAAACTTGGGTCCATTACCCAAACCTTTGTGCTACCGGAATTCTCTACCGGACTTTGTTCAAGGGTTGACATCAATGACAACCAACCCAAATAATCAACAGGAAATGGCATGAAGGAACTGACACTACAAACCTAGCTTTTGTATGAGGAAACCCTAAAGGATCTTCCTTCCAGCGTTTAGACTGTTATGAAGGAAACCAACTCTGATATGATGTTGAAATTTTGGTATGCTCGTTTAACCATAGAAAATGCCACATCATTGTCACCCAACCATAGGAATTCACATATGCCACCGCCAAACACACTAACCTTTACTTAGAATAATTCTGAAAAACCTACTCCAGAACCAATAAATAAACCCCAACTGCTAACTACATCAACAACTCAAGACAAGTAGAGAGATCCATCTCCAAGGGTAGCGCACAAGAGAGAGAGTCTGCATATCGACATAATATCACCACAAGGGTAGCTTCACTACTCTCTCAAACTTGTGCCATACTTAGCCATAATATCACCAAGAGTATCACCAAGAATATCACTTGATAGCACTAGAGAGAGACCAAGGCCAAGAGATGACCATATGCTCTTATTCCTCCTTGCAGCTACAGTTGCAACTACAACTGGATCTCTCCACAAGACTTGCACTCTGACTGGGTGTACAATGAGCTAAAACATCCTCTATTTATATTAATCTATCTAGTGACATTTCTAGATGGGATGATCTGACTTTCTGGTAATTATATTTTCTATTTATTTTTCTCATGTGGAGTCGACTTGTATTTTTGGAAGATAATATTCTAATATTATTTATTCTGTTAGGCTAACTTTTATTCTAGGGTTTCCACACATCTTTTTGATGGTTCACTTACTTCTAGAATATTTTCCACATCTAAGAAAGGTCATCTAGGAGGGAAATATCCTCCCGAAGCTACCAAAACATCAACACTTATGAATTTGAAGATGATTTCTTCAATGCTTTTAATCAGATGAAGTCAATGTTGGAAGAGCTTTACAGTGAGAGATGATTATGAAAAGGAGAAAATTATGGACAAGTTAAGAAATAAGATTATCTTCCTCCTTCTCCACCTCCTTCATGACCTCCTTCTTTTCCTCCTTCCACACCTTCATCTCCTTTCACTTCTCCTCCCTCATCTCTGCGTAAGAAAATTGCTTCAAGAAAGCCATTGTTAAGGTTGGATGTCAAGTTTAAATTGCCCATGTATAATGGCGAGCCTAATGCAAAGAAGCTAGACAATTGGATTCGATAAATGGAAGTTTATTGTCGTTTTCAACATATTGATGAAGACCAGGTAGATATTCAATTCGCCTCTCTTCTCCTTGAAGGTACATTGTTGATTTGGTGGGAAGGTAAACTTCAGGAAGGTATCCAAAAGAGCGATAATATTCTCTCTTCTTGGTCACAATTCAAAGTGGCATTAAGGAAACACTTTTATCCTTTCGAATATCAACAAAAAAAAATTAAGGAATGGAAATATCTAAGGGAAGGAAAAGGACAAAGTGTGTAGTATTTTACTAAGGTTAGGAAGAAAGCATTGGATTTAAATATTTCATTACATTCTACAAAAACCCTTCTGAAATACATTGGTTCTTTACATAGTTACATTCATCATACTCTTCTTTTGTTAAATCCCACTATTTTTTATGAAGTATGTGTTCAATTTGTGCATCTTGAGTCTAGGGGGAAGGATACTAGAGATAGTTCCTCCAAGGAGCTTTCTCAGCATAAGGGAAATAAGAACAAGGGAAAAGAGAAACATGTAGCTACAATAAAGAAGGAAGAATCAAATTTCACATGTACTCGTTGCAAGAAAAACAAACATGATGAAGATCATGGTTGGAAGTTGCATTCTAAATTAAGGACTAAAAAGTGTGGAGGAAAAGGAAAGAAAAACGTTGTTGTCATAGTCCAACAAGATTTGGAATCTGAATCAGGTGACGAGACACAAATCACAACTATAGGTATTGTGAATAAAAGAAAGAATTTGTCTATGATGTCTGCAAAAGCAAGTGAAGGATATTATAATGAAATAGTCAATTTATCTCCTAGTCATGAAGTGTTTCAAAATTCTCCAAAGTTTCCACATGAAGGTCCATTACATGCACGTGACAGGGATTTTGTTAGGGAGCATAGGAATGTTGTTAATTCATTGTTAGTAGCATATATATGTTCGCTACTACTGTTGATATGTTTTTCATGGCCAGTAGTGGAAAATATGAATGCAGATAGATGTGGAAGTCTGAGAATGATTTATTATGTTAGCAAAATTATTTCAACCTTCATCATTGTTATTTAGTTGGTTGTAATAAGACAGGTGATCCAAGCATGGGGAAGATACACAAGACAAGAGAGGAGGCATCTACCTCATTTAATGTAAACCTTTTGGAGGTCCAAAAGACTCCTAGTGGGGAGGAATGATCCAGGAGGATCCATGAACGCTCACAGAGGTCCAGGAGGATCCATAATGCTCACGGGGATATAGAAAGGGTCAAAATTGCTAAAACTTTGATCATCTCAAAAGTTCTATAAAATGGCATCAATGTGAATACATTGTTATCATATTTCTAACAGTGAAAACAATGCATCAAACTAAGCTCATATGCAAAAGTTATGGGTAGTCAAAGTTCAAGCCAACCCTGAAGAGACACGGTATGCTCTAAGGGAGACACGTGGTAGGATCGTAGGTTGACAAGTCGAAGCTTCAAATATTGACAAGTGGCATCATATAGGTGATGTGGCACATTATCTTTTGGCAGTTGATGTGGCAGATATGGTCCAATCACAATTAAACATTTGACACATAAGTATACCAACCGAGTCTTGACATGTGTCGATCCTTCATTGGCTTATATTGGATTGGCTATTATTATTATTATTATTATATCATATATTATAACCACCATATCATAACATAGTCCGTTTCAAAAATCCACATCGAGTAGTTATGTATTATAACAATACATATATGCTATCATATATTTTCACCAGATTCATGGGTTAATTTAAAACATGTACTATATAAAATATACTAGCATATACCCTAAGTGGGTGAATGGAAATGCTGAAGTAATTCAAAGGAATTAAGAAGGTTTTGTATTAATGTTGTTAATTAAGATTATACAAATATTGTAATTAAAATGAATGTATTTGAAGTTGAGTGTTTGGCTCATGCCCCGAGTTGGTTCACTATTTGGGTGATGTTTGGCTCATGCCCCCAAAGTGTCTCAACTTGTATAAAGGAAACATAGAAACATGAAGGTTCACCACTCCGTTCATTGAGTAGACAAACAAATTTTGGCATTGAAACCTTTTACCTCAACCCTTTCTGCCCACTACCATCCATAAGCGAAGATCTTACATAAAGCCCCTAAAACACCATCTATCTTCCCTCAATACATGTCTCTAAATACATATTTTAAGTTGATATGTTTCCTCTATTTTTTATATACTTTGTATTTATAAAGTTTATATTGTTCTTCCATATATATGTGTGTGTGTGTGTGTGTGTGTGTGTATTTGTATTTTAAATATACAAAATTTAATATATAATATTTAGTACTACAAACTTACAAATTTAAAGATAAAATCTTATTTATTATAAGAATAATCGTTTTTTATATAATGATATATTTATATATGTTAATCTTTATTTTTATTATATATATAAAGTTTATATCTTCTTTTTCATTTTTAGTTATATGGGTTAAGTTAATATAAAATAGATGTATTCTTAGTTTTATTTTATTAAAAATATTACATAGTAATTTAATTTTTTTTTATATTTAATTGTATTCAAATAAATATATATATAGATATTTAAATTTGGTATGGGAGGAGGAGTATTTATATGGTTCTCTTTTTTTCAGTAATTTTTTTAAAAATTTGATAGGAATCTATTAGAAGTAAAATATTCCTTCTACCGTAAGTAACTCTCTTCCAATCTTACTACTACGCAGCCATATTGTTTGTCTGAATTTCATCTATTGGTCCAACCATCTTGTCAGCCATTTAATACACCACTAGCCCAGGCGTGTTCTTGGCCATATATTAGTTTGTTGAATGTCAGTTGGTTTAAGTGCCTACCATATCGTTTGTCTCAATTTCATCTCTTGGTCTGACCATCCTATCAGCCATTTAATAAACCACTGCACCAGGAGGATTGTTGGTCAGAATTTATTTTTATGGATGTTATGCGTGCACATTCTCAAAACCTGTCAACTAGTTGACAGGTTTTTTGAAGAAGCTAACACTAAGATGCCTTCGGCATAATTATATGTAACAAAAATATTCAAGGTCGATGGGAATGGAACCCACGATCCACCCATCAAAGCAAAGACTTATCCAACTTCCACAAACCAATGTGCCATGAATATGGTTTGTTCAAACAAAACATAGCTAAAATATTTATTATGATGCCAATATCCCATATTTAGTAGGATTCCTTCTAAAATTAGTAATAAGTTACCACTAATTTTGGGATTTGTTAAGAGGTGTTGATACTGAGAGGGGGGTGAATCAGTATCAAGTACAATTTAAAACCTTTTTCAACTTTAACTTAAACCATTCATTTATATTCAATGAGCAATGAACAATAGTATAAGAGTTACACCAATACACCACAATACACCATGCACAATATATGAGAAATAATCAATAGTTTTTGTTCAAGGGAAGTAATGACTTCCAAAGGTAGCTACAGCTTCCAAATG
>JASDQU010359770.1:0-11825 GCA_032191745.1 Picea mariana | reverse complement strand
TTGTTAATATAATTATGGATCCGCGGTGTATCTTATGGCGGCCATACCTTGCAAGTATTTATCACCCAAGAATAGGTATGCATGCCTTGGGTTTGAAACATGTCATAATATTTGTTTGATAGTTGTGTGTAGCTTCTACCAGGTTATCCACGTCCATACCCTTTCTCGAAAAAGTCTACAAAGTACTTCAGTCATCAGTTTTTGTGTTCTAACTTCGCACTTTGGGGGGAAATCTGTTACACATCAAAATTACTCATTTCAATGATGACCTATTGTCATCATTACAAGTGTCACATTTTGGCCACAAGTGTCGCAAGTGTCACATACATCATACATACATCTTTCCCATGTCATGTCTCGAATGACATCACAAGGAACACTTGAAGACACCCTCAGAGACTAGTTAAAGAAGAAGAAATCATTTGATGAAGAGTACAAATCTTTTTTCATGAAAAAAACCACTTAAAAATGAATTTTGAAGGCCAACATTCCCCTACCCACTGTCAATGAATGCCAGCGCTCCTTAACCTTCTTTGGGGGATCTTTCCAGCACTCTATGCACACTTCTGGGGGAGTGCTGGTCTTTTTTGAGGAAATTTCTGGCATTGCTCCCCTACCCACTGTCAGGGAGTGCTAGTGTTCCTTTCCCTCCTTTGGGGGAGCGTTGCAACACTCTATGCCCCATTCTGGGGGAGCATTGGGCTGTTTGTGGAAATCTTGGGCTGTTGAGGAAAATCAGGGAAAACTCCCCCTCATCTCTAGAGTTGGTTGGATTTGAATCTGAGTTCAATGTTAGATCTTAGGGAAGATCCACAACTGATGGAGAAGGATCCTCAACTTATACCAAGAATCTCTAAGCTGGTTGGGTCTCTCCAAGCTTATATAAAGAGGCCTTCTCATGGTGAAATATATAGAGTTTTAGAGATACCAAACTTATGATCTCATGAGAAGTGGTATTGAAGACATTGAAGGCATAAAACTTATGATATCATAAGGGAGATAATCAGTGAAGCATAGTCATTTTGTTTTTGAATCATTTGAGCAAGGGATTGGACAAGGAGAGCTTGGTGAGGCTGTTGCAACTTCATCAAAGGTCTGTAAGTATTGCTATCGAGTTCTCATTAATACATGTGCTTGGCCTATTTATTTCAAGGTTCTGTATGCCTACATGAAGTTGTATTTGATAGATATATCTAGTTTTGAATTAATCATGGTAGAATAGGAAGTTGTTTTGTCTTTTCTCTTATTGGATTGCAGGACTTGTTGAAGAACTTGGGGATCAAGGCTAAACCTAGACTAGGCAAGGACAAACATCGTAAAAAGGTACATCTTCTTCCTTTTCTCTATTTGATTGACTTAGCTAGGTTTAAAAGGATGTCAGTGACCAAATTTAGCACCTTTTTGTATTGATCTTAGAGATTTAGGGTTCAAGAGAAAATCCACTTGTCCGCAGGGGGATTTTTCTGTAACATTCTCATTTGTCACCTCATGAAAAACATAGAATTATCTCGAAAAGTGCCAATTACTCTTGGGTTGGCCATGACCTTTTTTGTATAGGTCCTGATTTGATTATTCATAGATGTGTCTAACAAGATGAGATACCAAAAATCCTACGAAGTTGTCATGATGGACCATGTGGTGGACATTTTTCTGACAAATGTACATCATATAAGGTGTTACATTCAGGTTACTAATTGCCTGGCATTTTCAAGGATGTTTCCAAGTGTGTGAGGAGTTGTGATCGTTTCCAAAGAATAGGAAGACCCTTGTCAGTTGACGAAATTCTCTTGGCTGCCCAAGTTATGATATAGACTTTCGAAAAATGGGCCCTTGACTTTGTAGGACCAATTTCACCCATGTCTCGTAAGAAAAACTATATTTTGGTTTGTATAGATTATGTCACCAAGTGGGTAGAGGAAAAATCCCTATTTAGGGCTACAGAAAAATCTATTCTTGAATTTATCTATGAAGACATATTTACCTGCTTCAGTGTCCCTCGTGAAATTGTTATAGACCAAGGCACTCAATTCACTTCCAAGCTGATGAGAGAGCTAACAGAGAAATATGAGATTAAACATTGTAAATCTTATCCATACCACCCACAAGCTAATGGTCAGGTAGAGTATACAAAAATAAAATTAGAAGCTATCTTAACCAAGACTATTCAATTACATCATTGGGATTGGGTTGATAGGCTTCCATAGGCTTTATGGGCATATTAGACCACCTGGAGAAACACCACCGAGCATACCCCTTATGAGTTAGTGTACGGGAAACAAGTACTTCTACCAATAGAATTTCAAGTAAGGACCTTCTGTATTACCACAGAATTGGGATTAAACTTATATGAGGATCAGAAACAACGATCCCTACAATTTATTGAGTTGGATGAGATCAGGCAAGATGCCATACTACGAACAATATTAGTCCAAAACTAGAGGAGAAAATGGCATGACAAGTTTATCAAGAAGAAACACTTCCAACCTGGTGATTGGGCTTTGTTGTTTGACTCTCGATTTAAAGCCTTCAAAGGCAAAATCACCACTCAGTGGTTGGTTCCTTACGAGGTAGTCATTGTATATGACAATGGAGTTGTGAAAATCAAAACAATTGATGATGGACAAGTCTCCTTTGTAGTAAATGGACACCGACTCAAACTTTATCACAAGCCCATTTCCAAAGAAGATTTTCTATAGGTCATGTCAATTGACAAGGCATTGACCTTAGTAGATGGGGAAGTCCCCCCTTGTTCTTGAATATTTTCTGAATTTTCTACTGTACATATGTAAATAATTTTGAATTTTGTTGATAAACAATTCTAGAGATTTCTGTAGGTATTTATTTCACCAAGAGTAGACAGTTTCAAGGAAATATAAAGAAGGTTTTTTCTTCAAAACATTGCTATATTTGAACCTTGTTTTCTGCTAAGCATCAAATCAATAATGACTTGTTGTAATTAGCCATATTTTTGCAAATATTTTCTTCTTTTTTTCTTAAGGAATTTAAAAAAAAGCAGTTGCTCTTAAACACCTTCACCACTATATAAGGAAGTGATATCATAACCATCAAGCTTAGAGGTCACTTGTACAGTTTCCCCAAGAATCTTGAGTAAGTGAGTAAAGTATTTTTATTAAAGAGTAACAAGGAGGTCTTATTAGCGGTTAGCCATGGAAACATCACAATAATTAAAAAAAAAAAAAAGTGAGTTGAGCCTAAGGATACCTTTATGTTTTTCCCAATGGTAGCATCCACTACACACTAAAAATACTTGAGTATATCATATCTTTAGATAGGCTACGTTCGTTTGAGTACCCCTTACATCAGGACAATCACTAAGGAATATATAATGGAAATTCATCCTCTAACATAAATACCATCCCAATTGAAAAAAAAAAAGGGAAAAAGTTGTTTTCAAAGTTGTTCCCCCATCTTCTTGCATAAAGAAATCTTATACTAAAATCTTAAAAGATGGAGGACCAATCTCTGAGGGTGTAAGAGGCTAACCTTTCAGGATATTGAATAGGTCTGCTGGCAGTGGGTATCGACATGTGGTATGACTAGGTAAACCTGTCGAAGTACTGAATAGGCTTCCTAGTAGCGGGGCATTCTACCTAGCGAGGATGGTAATCTGACAAAAAAAAAAATAAGAAATTTAAACTTGTCCTGATGTACGACATTACTTGTAGACAAAGATGACATGAAGTATATATGGTCAAGGTAAGGTTAATGAACTCCATAAATTTCCCATTGGAAACTAACTTTGAGACTATGTTGAAACTCTCTCACCCACCCCTTCTTATATATATATAGGATCTCTTATCCTATAGGTGGGGTCATCTTCTAACCGTCTCATCAGAGCAATCTGTGAAATTTATCTCTACACTTAACAAGATGTAAATCTTCAGCTATTGGGAGAATTGACTAGTTTCCTATATTTTTTATTGTGAGGTGTCACAATACTTAGGTGTGAAGGAGGGGTTTCATGAGTTGACAAATGATAACACTTCTTAGAAGAAGTAAAATCTTGGTAAGAATTTATGTGTATTGTTTTCATGACACAAGCTATGACATCAACAATTATTTTATTTTTGAAATGATAATTCCTTGTGTTATAAATTGATATACATTTCTTTAACATGCCACTTAACTGGTTTATTTTCGTTACAGATTGTTCATTACATAATTGAGATTACATTTCTTACGCGAGATAAAGGAATGGATCGAGTAAGCATGGTGGAAAAATAAATAATAATGGAACACTCTGCATCTGCTCCTATTCATTGTGACTGTCAAAATCATTCTAAGGTTGCAGGCTATCCATTACAGGAGGAATAAAATTTCATTTCACACATAGGTACCATATGGAGTGCCATATGAGGTGCCATTTCAAAGACCACATGAGGTGTTGGATGAAGTGCCATATGAAAGTATACACCAATAATTGTCCACAATTTCAGGTAACTAGGAATCAATTGCATTTATTTGAATTAGTTAATGGCAATTAAGACTAAATGATGCAAACCTTAGAAATTTTCATGATCAAATGTCCAATTCAAATACTTGGACATTGATCTAACCTCTTCATCATTATGATTTCCTCCTAAAACATTCCTTCAAATTTGAAATCGATGCTCACACATGGGAACTTGTGCATGTGAATTCATTGATGAATGCAACCGTTCCACCCTAGTCGCACTAAAAAATGGAGGGATCGCTCAATTTGGTTATCCCATTTATTCCTCACACTCTCCCTCTAATAATTGTGTTCTCCCCTGTCTAAATGCACTCAGCCTTTGTCTCATTTCATTCACCTCTGTCCACATTGCGCTCAACCCCTACTTAATTGCGCTCAACCTCTGCTTAATCATTCCCATCCTTGTCCTGATTACACCCATCCTCTATCAAATTTCTCCCTCTTTGAATTTTTCCCACACTATCATCATGTCCAAGTGGTATGATCCATCCTCCTATGATGGCCTCTTCACCATCCCTGAGTTCGCATAGTGTAGGGAAGTGTTCCTTCGCACAGGTTGGAGGTCATTCTTGGCTCACTTGAAGGGCCACAATGATGTCATTTCGATGCAATTCACCCTTGGTTTTGATGAAAATACAGCACGCATGGGGTCTCTCACCTTTTGGGTCTCTGAGGAATCCATATCCACAGCCACAAAGCTTCCAAGAATTGGGGATAGATGGTTTAAAAACCACCAATTGCCACGATCAAGCTATAACAGGGTTTTCAAACCTGAATTTTAGAACATCTCTGGAGCTAATGGATACCCCAAGTAGTGGATAAAAGAGGAGATAATTAACCCTCTCATAGTCATCACCATATTGATTACATGTGAAGGTAGATATTCTGCCTTTAAAGCCTATCACTTTCGATTATTAGCTCACTTTCAGTTCAATAAGCCATTGAATTTTTCCTTCTACTTTTTAAAGAGTCTTGAGAAGATGTCCTCCCAAGTGAGGGAGAATGTAACCAATCCCCATAACAGCCTATTTCACCATGTCCTTATCAAACTACTTGTCTTAGCCGAGTTGGAAAAACAGGGGAAAACGTGGGATGAGTTCATTTACCAATTTGAAAACCCTCATCTTACAATCAAGACTAGAAAGAAGACACTTGATCTAGGGACTGTTACTCCACCCAAACCCCATTCTCTAAAAACTCCAAACCCTCCTACACAAGCTATTCCTTTACAATACCAAAATTCCAAGAAATTTCTTGATACCCCTGCAGCCTCATTAGGAAAGAAGACCAAGAAGCCTATTTCTAACCCCCCAATTCCTTCCACGTCTATTGATCCTGCACCCAAAAATATACAAGAGGTAATTCAACAAGACTTCCCTGTAGTCCCCACAAATAGAGGAGAAGATAATTGATTTAATAGAGGACCCTTTCGAAAGAGTACCCGAAGCATAAGAGGAAAACCTTATGAAAAAACCCTGACCACTTCAGACCCTATCCAAGTATCCTCTGATTTCGAAAGCCCTCACAAAAGACTTAGGGAAGTGTCTGAAAAAGAATTGAAGCCTCATATAAAGACAAAATCTGAACCTACTTCTCCTCATCAAGGGGATTGAAGCCTCATATAAAGACAAAATCTGAACCTACTTCTCCTCATCAACCCCCTGTTACTCCTACTTCACATATGTCTATCCCAGATCCTAAAAATGATATACTTTCTACATTTTTCAAGGGATCTAAACCCTCCTCCAAGATATTTGATCTTGCTCCAACCATTGAAAAGTTACAACAAGAAAATGATCAGCTGCTACAATAATTGGAAGAGAGGATGACTTTAGATGAGCATATTCACCATGACAATGCAATAGTCCAAGCAAAGGTGAATTCCCTTCAATGCTTGGTTGATGAAATGACAAAAAGCAATCGCAACCTCAGGGCACAATTGAAGCAACATAAGAGGCACAAGACAAAATCTTCACGACAAGAAGGAGAAGATTCTAAAGCTAATCCTTCTGAAAAAATTTAGTCATGTGGGGCAATTCCTTTTTGTTTGTAGTGGAACCTTGTTGATGGGCGAAATTGACCGCTCGTCAACTGGAGGGGTGGATCCGGTCCGGGGTTGTCTAAATAACCCAAGCCATTTGGAATGATCCACTCCGACGGGTTTAGCGGCTCCATTGGCCGATCTAAGTCCTAGGAAAGTGAAAGAAAAACTAAATTAAAGAAACTAATATAAGTGAAAAAAACTAGCTACAACAAACTATATACAATTCTAAAATATATATATATACAGTTCACTAACTAATATTACAAAACAATCATTCTACTTATTTAAATGTTCAGCTATCAACAGAATTAAAATCTCAATTATATATGTACAGTATTTATAGGATACAAATTTTGATCTAAATTTGCAAAAAATCATATGTAAATTTTCTTATGACAGCTAAGCTATTATTTTTTTATGTTTATAACTTTTATGTGAAAGAAGTGAAATGAAAACTAACTAAGCTAAGCAATTAAGATAACAATCTGTACTATATATATATCTATCTAAACTACTGAGAATTCTCGGATTTATTTAACTAATAAATTGAAAATAACAAACTGACCTGAAGTAATGCTTCCTATTTGTCCTGTTCACAGCACTCGATTTAGCTGTTTGATGGGAGAAATCCGCACCAGATTTTCCACAAGCTTCTTGTAAACAGGAAGCAGCAATGCTCTTTGAATACGAATGACAGAACAAACAAGACATAAAACAACAGCAATCTTATAGTTTATAGATCATCACATTTAGATAAATCCCAGTGCGAAGATTTGTACATAACCGTTCATTTAACTAAGAAGATAAACCTTCTATTCATTAAATTCAAACAGAGTTATCTTAAATCATAACGCATCAACCTATAACAAATCTTGATATCTAAAGTAGTCAATAATTTGATTACAAATTAAAATGCACAGAAACTTGAACAAAAGTAAGATAAATTGAAGCTAAAGCCGTACAACAAATCCACTTTTATTCGAGTCTGTCTCATCATAAGTCCATAGTCTTTGTTCTCCCAACAATGATGGGTTCTTTACAAAAAATAACAATTATATAAAGGCCACGGGATAAGATAATCCTTGTGGGAATTATCAAAAACTGTTTGCAAAAAAATTGGGAAAAATCTCCCAAATTCCTATTTATGCCTAAAACTAACAACCTAAACCAAAACTATGTAACAAAAGCATTTTCTAAACTACCATAGCAGGTCCAATTCCCATTGAAATCCATGTGTACCTGTAGATGGGCAAGAGAAAACAATTTTAGATACTGTTTTAATTGTGAAATCAACAAAAATCGAAATTTTATGACTAGCTACAGAATCTCACGATTCTGTAGCTGGTCATATTCACAAACAAAATTGTTTTAGATCAATCCAAATGGTAACAGAAATGTATACGTTGAATCAAATAACTCTTAATTACTAATTCAAAGCAAAGCCAATCATTCATACTAAAACTAACCAAATCTTTTATGCCAATTCAGAACAAACGAAATCGTTTTTGAATCAATTTAAACAAAACATAATTATATCAAACTAATTCAGAGAAAACACAATCGGCTATGCTAATTTAGAACCAACAAAATTGTTTATGCTTATTTAAGAAAGGAAAAATCATGCTATAATTAAACAAAATCATACCAGCCATTGTGAAATCAATTCGAATCATGATGGTTGTAGCTACTTACACGTTTTTTTTTTTCTTTTAAAAACCACATGTCCTGTTGATGTAAAAATTTGCTGGCAGACTGGTTGAATACCCTTTGAATTGATCAAGGGTTCAAAAGGGGGAAAGAGTGTAGGAGAGGGGGGAATGGCAGGACGAGTGAGAAGGGTTCTGAGGCACAGGCCTGAAGAATTAATAAACGTTTCAGCAAATACAAACAGACCCAAAACGCACCTTTCAGCCACGGAGAAGATCTAAAATTTGACCTATAAAGGACAAGCTATATCTTTGTAATAACCCAATTTCTAAGGAAATCGCCTGCAATGAAGGTAAAGAGGCTAATTTCGGCTCTGGGTTTTCAAGGGTTTGATCGGATTCAAAACCGTTTGCCCAAAATCGCTCATGCAAAAACGTGTCTTTGGGAGGCAATACGGGGTTAAATTCACACTACAGGAGCCATAGGAGAGAGCACATAGTCAGCAGGGTAAACGGTGAAGAGGTCAGATAGGGTAGACACAGGACCAATTCCCACTGTTTCCTCAAAACAAATAGAGGTAGCCCGAGATGCAAGGCAGACGTTTAATGCCTATGCGTGCGAGGGTGGTGGAAACCATGCAAAACATTCATTCTAGCAAGTACAAATGATGACACCTTGGTAACAAATTCATTCAAATCACAATCAAAACATTGTAAACCAATATCAAATGGATTATTCACATAGTCATCGCAAGCCATAACATACACAACCAAAATATTTTGACCAAAAATCGAATAATTATTTGAAAACCATAGTGTTCATAACCAACAATTGGTTCGTATATTAAATCAACAATAGTGTTTGTATGATTCGGAGAAACCATTACATCGACCATTGCACCATGGATTTAATCACAATGTTAATGCATTCTCATGAAACCATTGCACCAAGGAATTTGATCAAAGACAATAGAATATCATACCACCATTGTATCAAGGATTCAATCAAAAACACCAGAACTCATTGCATCATGAACTTACAAATTGAAACCATATTAAAAAAAATGCAAAGTGAGTAAAGGTTTTGTGTCTTGCCAACTGTGTGACCATTATTGAGTTAGAGGTAAAAGAGCCATGGCGACATAAACAAAAAGATCTGTAATAATCCAAAGATGATTTTAATTCCATTGATATGACTTGCAACCCAAGGTTTTCACGCTTGCAGTCGTGAAAATGAAAACGAAAGGTAGGTGTGTGAATGCGCAAAAAGTGTCATTTTGTTTTAAAGAATTTGCAACGAGTATTGAGGGTTCAAAACCCTTGTGTAGGCAGCTTGTAAGGAAATGATAAAAATGCAAAACGGCTGCCAACAATGGCGACACACTGGTAGAAGTAGTTATCTATACCAAAGAGAAAATCTAGATCATGATCATAAGAATAATTCTAACTCAAGAACAACCATAAAACTGTTTAAACATCATTGTTAATCAAAGAATTTCAGCTGTGGTTTAAAAGATGAAAACTGATAACAGTCTTAAGACAAGTGAGTCATGATATTAAAGATAAATCTCCAATACTGTTGACAGAGCCACTGCTGCCAGCAAGCGTCCATAGCCTCGACAGGATTTCCATTTAACCCACTCTGATATCCGTATCCTGCTAAGAAATTCCAAATCAGAATAAAGGACATTTTAAGGTCAAGAGATTTCATATTTCTAATTTTTCATATACCTGACATTGCTTCGCTGCCAGCAGGCCTGTTCAGTACCCCGACAAAGTTGTCTTGGAATCATGCATGCATTTACCCGCTTCCAGTAGACCTGTTCAGTATCCCGGCGGGTTTACAAGCACTTCCCACAACTCTTTTATGATTTGTTTAGTTTTTTAAAGATATAAAATTGAGCGGGGTGACGCTGAAAATTATGATATTTTAGTCATATTTTTTCAGACCTTGAAAGAATTTTTTAAACTATCCTTCATTAAGATTCGGAGATGGTTTGTTTACAAAACCGACCTTCAAAGGCAGGGAGACATCTTCTGAGTTATTCCCTTGAGAAACAAGGACAGCGTAAGAAGATAATGGATGATCGTGACAGGCTTCGCTTACAGTTTGAAATCAATAAACTTCTTTCAAACAATAGTCTTTCCTCAACATGGCTGTAAATTTTAGAAGCATATCACAATAGATGTTTAGACAAATTTTCAGCAGTCATTTTAGAGAAAGAATTTTTTTTTTCCTTGTCTGGACAGTTCGTAATGCAGGTATGTGTATTTCAAAAAGAAAGACTGATAAGCATAAATGGAAACAAAACATAC
The DNA here is from genome assembly GCA_032191745.1 of Picea mariana. NCBI lineage: Eukaryota > Viridiplantae > Streptophyta > Pinopsida > Pinales > Pinaceae > Picea > Picea mariana. Next base: position 1,345 of record JASDQU010359770.1, on the reverse strand, counting down.
CAGTGAAGAACAATTGGAAAGCAAAGAAATCCAAACAACAAAAACAAAAAACAAATATGTACAGAAGGTGCATCTAAAAACCTCATGCCACAAATCCCTTGGGAGACTGAAAGAAAGTAGGAAAATCATGTTTGATGGGAAAGCAGTCTTACTCGTGGTATCTTGGGTCAAGGTTGATTCAGATTTATTTATCTCTTTACTTTCCATTTAAGATTTTCATGACGATACTGCATTTTTGAAAATAAATGTTCAACTAGAAGTAAAGAGAAAAAGATCAAGGGGACTTCCCTGACAACAGCCGTATTATGGTTCTCGTGGTGCACCCACTTGCGTTCATGACTGCATTATTTCAAAGAAAAATAGTGAGAAATACAACTGAAAGGAAAACATATTCCTAAACCTACCCTAACTATTAAACGAATTAGAATACTACGTGAAGTCATGTTTCCAATGTATCCATCGAAGTAACTCTAATCCTGCAATGGAAACAAGATCATGCATTACTAATAAGAATGGTAATATATCAAAAAATGACAGAAACATATCACACTTACCTTCATAAGCATCACCTAAAAACAAAGTAAGCATGATCTTACCATTCCCTGGAATATTCTTGATGTATGAATCCTCCAGCCATTGTGCAATCTTGTCATGATAAGGGTCATAATGACATGGGTGAGTGTAAGTAGGTTTGAAAAACTTGTCAGGATTACGAGGAAATGAAATAATCATCAGCCAAGGCTGAAATGCCCCATCCTCTTGACAGTTATCTAAGTGTTCATTAATTTCTTCACATGGAGGATCTAAAAAAAATATGTCACGCCTACTTCCAAGTTACTTAGGTAAAAAGAAAGCAAGCACAACTTTGTCTTTATTATGAATTTTTTTTATATATGAATATTCGATCCATCCTAAGATCCCGTCACAAAAATAGGGATGCAAACCATGACTTTGATGAAACGAATATATTAATGGGAAAATTATCATAGGAGGATTCGTGCAATCAATTGGATCATTGTTTTGAATGTTTCCTTTGATGAGATTGATCATTTCGAAATGTGAAGCATAAACATTTAGATTCGAGCTAATTAAAGAACGAATATGCAACTTAGAATGTTTGATTTCCATAAGATATAATGCATTGTCATTTTTAACAATAAATGGTGTAAAATCATCTCGCAACATGTCCTCTTCCCATATGAGTGATGAAAGTGAACAAGCGTCAAATCCAAGTTTATCAATGTTAGGTTTTGAATTGATTTCACCAAAATTTAGCATATCGAAAGGATATGATTGTGGTGGAAAAGAGTAGTATGTTGTAGGTAAGATGTCAAGTCCACCAGAA
>JASDQU010359769.1:0-11903 GCA_032191745.1 Picea mariana | reverse complement strand
GCATGGTTAAGTTTCACTTTATGCACATATATCATATAGCAACATTGGTTTTCATATAAACGTCCAATACTATACAATCTATTGCATACGATTTGACTTATGGTAAGGTTCACATATGATAGGGATATCACATGATATGATACTTGGTCGTATGGTTAGCATCGTTGGTAAACTTGAAATTTTGTTGTGTTTCATGAATATTGTATAAGCATGGTTGTTGGATATGTTATAGATACGAGTTGATAGTTTTGCATGCATGGATACTACAACACGGAACTTGAGTTTTGAGTCTGAGTTGGTGTTGAATGTGTTTCACCATGTAAATTTTGATTGGCTGATGGTTATCGTGGAAGAGTTGGTAAGTTTTGGGTTCTGGCCATCGGATTGTGGAAGTGACGTGAAGTAAATGAGAGTTATTTCACTCTCTGTTGGTTTTCCCTCCTGAGGTATACCACCCTTTTTGCATTGTCATTTTTTTGGAAATTCTCTTATGTTGTTAGTCGAGGGTTTCGAGTTTTGGAACTCTGTTGGTGGTTGGATAAGGATCTTTGGCTCTTCTTTTGTGGCTATTTAGTCAAATTAGACAAGTATGAACATTTTTTACTCTTCTAGCATCAATAAGTTACTCTGCTCTGATAATTTTATATAGTGGCTCTAATCTAGTTTCATATTGTGTGTATGTTTTAAGTATGACTATGTATTGTGCGCGGATATTTAAAATATTGTGAATGACGAGTTATTACATGTTTTTGGATAGTATCAAATAAAACTAAAACCCAGTCTTCAACACCAGTGATATTTACGACGTGGGTTTTTGCATGAAAAGCTTATAATATAGTCTGGTCAACCAAGACTACTTACAAACATCAACAAGAAGTATCACAATCAAGATGTGCTTCTAAAAGTATACCAAGTCATATATTCCACATCATCCATAAACCATGTGCCAAAAATACTACTAGCAAGTGCCTCTAACAATGTGCCAAATATGTACCAATCACGCATCAACTATAGATCAAATTATGACTCGTCAAGATGTACCAACATAACCATCAAAATTTCTCTAGCAATACATCACACTATCCATAACCAAATACCATAAACCCTCACATCAAATCATGTGTCAAAACTTCATTGTTATGTAGCCTCAAGTGTGTACTAATAATATATCAAGACCACTAACAAAAGCCTCTCAAATGTACCATATGATATACCAATAAGACTCAGACATGCACCAACAATATGCTTCAATAGATCTCCCTCAAAACCATTCTACAGCAAGCCCTAAACTTACAACAGAGCATCCAACAAATTTACAAGGAAAACTCTTAACCAGATTCTTATATACAACACTACACATATGAAAACCATACCTTTTTTTCTTGTAGTTCTAGATCTATTATGGATTTGCTTCTGTAGCCATGATTTTTTTGCCGCGATTTTGTTGTCGCGATTCTGCAGCCGCGATTTTTCTATCGCGATTGTGTTGCCACAATTTTGCTGCCGTGATTTTTCTACTGCGAATTTACTGCCGCGATTTTTCTACCACAAATTTGATCTATCAATAATACCTTCCAAATAACCTTTCACAAATGAATATTTAATTATATTCAAAAAATACGTGCAAATGGGAGACCCTTGCACTCTTATTTATACTCTCCAAGTAACTTCCTCAAGGAGTTATCTTCTAACTCACTTTACCCAACTTTCTTCTTTTAGTGCTAACCCACTTCTAACCACTTGTCCACTTACAACCACTTTATCCACAAATAGTAAGTTCTCCACTTCTAGTTGCAACTAAATTTATTATTTTATTTATTTATTTTGCAACCACTTTGACTTATCCATAAATAGTAAACTCACCACTTCTTGTTGTAACCACTTTATTATTTAAATAATTACTCTTTGCAACCACTTTACTATAATTAACAAACTCACAACTTTAATTATTTTCTTAATGCAACAACTTTACCCGTGGTTGACTCCTAGTTACCATCAATTTGACTAGTCAACTTCTTCTAGGAGTTTCTAGAGTAATTTGACTTCTTTGACCTTCTAGGGGATTCTAGATAACTCATGAGGGATCTCCAACTTCACATGGCCATAACTCTCTAACCGTGAGGATTTATGAGATGTTCCACATATCACCGAAAACGACATGACATGTAATATCCATCTAGAATAGTCTTACCTGCAAATACATTGATCTTCGTACATTTATACCTCAACCAAAATTGGGTTCCTTACCCATACCTCTGGAGCTACCGGACATACTCAAGGGTTGAAATCAATCTACAATATCACTCTCTAAGGGTTGACATCAATGAAAACCAACAATCTAAACCAATTGTCCATCAATCTAAATCAATTGTTTGACAATCTCTCCCTTTGGCATTGATGGAAACACTTAGTCATGATAACATTCATATCCATACTCCTCATCAATGTTTCTATCTCTCCCCTTTTGACATCAATGGAAAAGGGTATCTCTCCTTGGGGCTGCTCCCCCTTGATTGAACTCTTCTTAGGGTTGCTCCCCCTATCTGCATTGTCCTTTGGGATTATCCCCTTATCTAGATTCCTTTGATCTTTCTTTGTGTTTCTAAGCCCCTTATTAATCTCTCTCCCTGCATTTGAAGAGTCTCTCCCTCTTTGGTAAAGGTTATCACTCTAATGCAATAATGAATTCATGATGCTCATGCTCCCTCTATGACCATCGCTCCCCCTAGAATCATGCCTCTCTGCTCCCTCCAAACCTCTAACTCTCTCTCCATGCATCTGAATCTCTTCCTTTGGCTTCTCTGCAATATGTCGTGTAGAAAAATACAAGACTTCATGTACCTGCTACCTTTTGGAGTTATTGTCCATTGGTGCTTCCTTGTGTAATCAACTGACATATATGAAAAAAATTCAAGAATAACCATTCAAATATTCATGTGTCATTATCATCTATTATGATAATGTTCCTTTATATTTGAACCAATCTATGAACCAGTCTTTGAATCCATGCTCTCATCCACTATCATATATCTATCCAAACATGATAAGTGTTCTTACGAATCCATATCTATCCATATTGTCCATGACTCTGCTACTCAATTGTCCACAATGTTGACCCATCTGTCACTGTACTATTATGAAGTCTTCACTATTGCAATTGATCATCAAATGTCAAATGTGTCCACTGGTTTTCTCTATCTGTAATCCAAACTCTGCATATCTGGAAAAACCTATGTTGAATATATCTTTGTCGAAATACAATCATAGACTTCTTCTCGTGTAATTTTGTCAATTGATCAATCTGTCATACTAAACTTTCGCTAACTGACTATTATGAGTTTGTCTACTCAAACTCTATAAGTTTCATGAAAGATGGTTCTCTTATCTGTCTCAGCTACTGCATAGGATCCCCCTGTCTAATATCCATATTACATGGGAGTCTCCAAGCTTCCTAGCTCAGAAAAATACCTTTCTGATGTAGTCATCATCCTTGTTGGTAGACTCAACATCTCTCTGAACTATGACTTCTTTCTTTCTATCTGTGGATTCATCTTGTACTACAATTCCTAAAAGTAAAATTTCCCGAACCTGTTCTTTATTTGTCTGATCTTCTTTTCTTTCTCATACTACTGCAAATCATGTGATATATGGGACCTTCTCTTTCTTTACCTTCTCTTTATTATGATCTTACTCTATTTCGGATTCTGACAATATAGTTCTTGAAACCTGTTCTTCTTTTTCTTGCTTTCCTTGTCTTTCTCGAACTATGGCAAGTCTTGTAATTTCTGGATTATGTTCTTCTCTATTCACTTGCTTTTCTTCTTGTTCTTTTCTTTTTTAAATCTTGATGTATCTTATATATGTTTCTTTCTTCATGGATGACACTATTACGCTTCTACAATTTCAGTCTATATGACCATATTTGTGGCATTTGTAGCATTCAATATTATGTGGGGCCACATAAACATTTTTTGCTTGAACATTTCTTTCATAAGCCTTGCAATCTGCAACCTTATGTCCAAATTTAGTACAATAAAAACAATGACCGTAAAAGAAATTTACATACCTTGGAGTGAATGATATTCTTTGTGGTGTAGTCCTTTTGAATTCCTGCCTTGGCTGATCATGATCATGATTGAGAATTCTTTGTGGCTTGCATTCTTTCTTCTTCATAGAACCTTTAATAACTTCTACATAATTTTTTCTCTTTTCTTCATTCTTCTTTTATGACAACCCAGAATGCTTCTCTTCATTCTCTATTGTGATGCAGATGTTTCTGTCTCTTCAACATTTTTGTTGAGCTTGATGGCTTTGACTCTTAGTGTGACAACTTGTTCTTCAAGCTTCTCAAACTCTTCTTCTTTCTTCATTATCTAAGACTTCATGACTTCGTATGTTCTCTTTACTTCTTCAAGTTGGATTTTCAATGTAATTATTTCTTCTTCAAGTCTTCTCTCTTCTTGACCAAACTCTTCCTCAAGCCAGTTTAAGTCATCGGTTCTTTCCTTGAGATGATCTGTCAATATATTTTCTCTCTTTTCTGCTTCTTCCTTTTGTGCTGCTAAGTTGGATTCTAAACATTGCTTTTGATATTCTACATTTTCTTCAATTCTTCTTGCCTCTTCTAGTTGAGCTCTTAAATTCTTGATGACCCACTGAGCTTCTTCAGAACCTTGAGCACTTTTCTTTTGTTTCATCAATTATTTCTTAAGTGACTTGTTTTCTTCTCTTTATTTCTTTAGTTCATCTAAAGCACTGATCAATTTTGCTTCATAATTGTCCTCTATTTCAATTGGATTTTCTGTCTCATTACCTTCAGGGCATTCAATTTCAATATGTATGTGTTTTTCACAATTAAATCAAAACAACATACTTTTGTTGATTATGTACTCTTCTACTTCTTAATTTGTCTGACATGATGAACACCCTTCCTCTTGATCTCTACCTACATCTTCTTTGACATTCTTTGACTCTGTAATGGGTGAAGAATAGATATCATGTAACTTATCCCAAAGTTCTTTATCTAATGAACATTTACCAGCCTTTTCTCTTATCGGATTAGCAAATCCTTCCCAGATGAAATCCATTGCTATTTTTTTATTCTTCTTCAATTCCTTCTTGGTTGCAGTCTTTGATTTCTTTGTAGCATTGTATCATGTCACAACTAAATACCATGTATCATATCCCTATGCCTCTAAAAATGTTATCTTCCTTATGTTCCACATCCCATACTTTAGACCATTTTGACCATTAAACAGTGGTACTCCATTCTCAATATATTCCATGATCTCCTTCCTTTGGTTAAATTGTCTCTTGAAGGAACCTTGCTCTGATACCAATTGTTGGAATACTAAGAGGGGGGGTGAATCAATAATGAGAAATTTATACCACTTATTAAAAAAATTTAACCACAATGTATATTCCTTTAACTTATTCAACAATGTTCATCAATTCATAATTAATATGTTATTGCATCATATAGCATTAACATCCATCAGTGCATGATAAAAAATAATAGACACATCCACACAAAGCACAGTACACCATTATTTTACGTGGAAACCCAATGTGGGAGAAAACCATGGAATGATTTTCTTATATGTCTTTAAGAATTACATTCAAGGAAGCACCAACTTCCAATTCTCCGACTCCAACTGGAAGGAGGCTCCAACCCCCTAGTTTCTCAGGCTACAACCTAAGGGAAGCTCTGAATACCCAATTCTTTGGCTACAACCAAAAGGAGGCTACAACCTCCTATGTTCTTCGGCTACAACCGGAAGGTGGATACAACCACCTAGTTCTCAGGATCCAACCTGAAGGAAGCTCCAGCTCCATGATTCTTTGCCACCAACCAGAACGAGGCTACCATCCCCTTTCCTTGCCTCATCCTGCCACCCTGAAATAAAAATGTCAAATGTAGACAACCTATCATTGAATCAAACACTGCCACTGTCAACTTGTACCAACAACCTGTACCAATCAACCTACACCAAACAACCTATAATAACCTCTACCAAAAACATGTACCAACAACCTGTAACAACCTGTACCAACACAAGTACATCAACTATGCACAACAAAACCTATCACATCAACATGTCTTATCAATCTCATCAACCCATCAGATATATTCACCAAGATCAATCATCGAGACAACTCTCAACCATATGCACAATATCACCAATATGTGCATCAACCAAGACTACTTACAAACATTAACAAGATGTATCACAATCAAGATGTGCTTCTAAAAGTATACCAAGTCATATATGCCACATCATCCATAAAGCATGTGCCAATAATAATACTATCAAGTGCCTCTAACAATGTACCAAATATGTACCAATCACGCATCAAATATAGATCAAACTATAACTCATCAAGATGTACCAACATCACCACACCATACACCTTACGTATGTGCCACTCATCAACTATTTGTCCCAACATGTATCTCAATCATATACCAAATACATATACCAATATAACCATAAAAAATTCTCTAGCAATACATCACACTATCCATAACCAAATACCATAAACACTCACATCAAATAATGTGCCAAAACTTCATTTTTATGAAGCCTCAATTTTGTACAAATCATATATCAAGACCACTGGCAAAAGCCTCTCACAATGTACCATAAGATATACCAATAAGACTCATACATGCACCAATAATATACTTCACTAGATCTACCACAAAACCATTCTACAACAAGCCCTAAACTTCCAAGAGGGCATCCAACAGATTTACAAGGCAAACCCTCAACCAGATTCATAGATTCAACACTACACATATGAAAACCATATATTTTCTTCTTGTAGTTGTGGATCTATTATGGATCTATTTTTGTAGTCGTGATTCTGTTGCCATGATTTTTTTGCCACAATTTTGTTGCCACGATTTTTCTGCCGTGATTTTCTTCCGCAAATTTTATGTCATGATTTTTCTACTGCAAATTTGAACTATCAATAATACCTGCCAAATGACCTTTCACAAATGGATATTCAATTATATTCAAAAATTACATGCAAATAGGAGACCCTTGCTCTCTTATTTATGATCAAACATAAACAAGAATAACAACATGGCAGAAAAGTCATATTAGCCAACACTAAATTGTATTCACTCCAATGTTACATATTTATAGTACAATGGGTGATGCCACCTCATAGAGAGATTTTCTCTAGATCCTAAAATCATGCATGATGACTAGGCTAGGCAATCTTAACTAAATCATTAGTCATCAATTGAGGATATATTACTAATATCCTAAATGAATAATACAAATATAGGTGACAATTTAGACTTATGATTGGTAAAGGTAAGCCATAGGCTAATAATCCCCCCCTCAATCACAAGTTTGATTAATAATACCAGCAATAAAGCATAAACTGGTATCAATTCCAAGTCTTCATACTGAAACTCATGTGTTGAGCCTCAATGAAGAACTGCCTGAAAAACCACCAATCTGGATGTTGAATGGTTCATCTGAAATGAACTGGAAGAGAGCTAAGATATGGAAGTGAACAGCTACAATATCTGAACATTCCCTGATTGCTTGACAATTTGATCATTTTTCCAAGTATTTTAGCTAGAAGAATCTGATGTCTTCTGCGAATTGGTGAACATGTAGTATCACCACTCTACTATTAGTGCATCACTGAAGTGCTCTCTGAATTTGTGGTTTGGGATGACCACTTTCCAATTGATACCATGTATCTGATGGTTTTTGGATAACCACTAACCAATATTGACACTTTTAGGTGTCCAACAACATCCCAATGTATAATGTGTATGATTCAATTGCAAGTCATTGAACCATAATCCTGTCAAAGCCTGCCATCTCTGGAAAATCTCACTGTGTAATCATGTGAGCCAGGATGCATGCAATTTGTTCACTTAATGTAAACTCCAATCTAATGAGAGTGAACCAAGAGAAGTGAATCAACTTCGAGTCTGACACATCCCTGAAAATTCCTAACAACTAAATCAAGTGCCAAGCTGCAATGCAAAAGGATCCTCTTGTCCTCTGCTGGGTCGAATGACCATCTATGTGAACCAAATGTTCACATCATTGATCTCAAAATCAAAATCTATATGATTCAACTTAAAATTATTGAACCATAATTCTACCAAAGTCTGTCATTTACAGACAACAGTTTCCCATTTGGAAAATTCCATCCGCATATGGCATACTTGTTGTCGAAACTTTCAGTTTGACAACCATATTCAATTCCATCATCAATTCCTGCCTTTATCAGCTTAAAGGAGAGACCACAAGGGGTTTCATGAACCATCGTCACTGGAATTTTGAACTCCCCCCCTTAAGGTGCATCAGAGTTACATCATTGTACTCCCTCCTTTGATGCTCAAGAGAGTACCATACTTGTTCCATTTGAGTACAACATAAAGTGGGCATGCAGAAAAAACCACATGTTATCTCATCCCATGAGGGCCATGCTCGAAAGCTACACCATAAGGGGACCACTTATGCAAGGTACAAAAATGTTATGTGCTACAAGATTGGTCTTTACTCGAGATTGAATTCTACGGTAAGACTTATCTAATCGCTTGGTTGTTGATGACCATTGCCAAGGATCAATCCACTCATAGTGAATTTTCAATCTTGTAGGTTTCTTCAGTGTTGAACATCTGTCTGAAGAATGGTTATGCTTGCCACAATGATGGCAAGGATGGAGATAAAAACATTGATTCTTCTTGTGACCAACTTGATTACAATGTTGGCACTTATCATTCTAATGTTGAACTTGAACAAGTGAAGTTGAAGCTTCTTTAAGGAATCCAGCACTTTGGAACTTGATTGGTCTGGAATAATCGGGAATATGAAAAGTAACTTCCTTGTCATATCCAAGTCTTGTTCTATTCTTTTTGTAAATGATTTCTTCCCAATGTCTAATGATGGGCTTGGAAAGAGTATTCTGAACCTGTTGCTTTGAAATCCGTGGAAGTGGATTTACTGCATGTTGATGCATCATTGAAAGGGTTTTATTCATTAAACTCAAAAGAAAACTCTTGAAAATTAGGTTCAAGAATAGCATCATCTTTGTCTGCATATGAAGTTGTCTTATTGAGTTGCTCCTTCATTGAATGTTGATTAAAAACATCACCATCATCATCATAGAGAGGATTGTGCTGAACATAAACTAGTTCAGAACACTTCACTGGCTGTTGATTTTTGAGATCTATCAACTCATCATTCAATAGCTAGGATGGAGATTGAAGAAGTCTAATTTTAGCTTGTGTCACTTGCAAACAAGTTAGCACTGATTGAAGAGTCATTTTGTTAAATATCACTATGTTGTCTTCAGTGGTGTTTATTAGAGTGTTCAGTAACTCTAATAATTTGGGACTTCGAGCCATTTCAAAAAACATTAAATGAGGTTTCCTTATGCAGGAAGATCCTGATTACAATTTGACTCGACAGAAGAAGGTTTATTTGCAAATCGCTCGCTTGAATCGCTCACTTGAACTTCACGCTCACTTGCTATTCACGCTCACTTGAACTTGCCTTGCTTGAACTTGATTCCAGGAAGTTGAGGATGTTGGTTACCACCAAAAATGCATCCCAAAGTATTACAATGATTTGAGTTTCAAGTACTCATCCTTGTCAATTACAACTCAAAATGACTCTAGGGTGTCGGGCTCAGCCAAAAATGCACCTTATGACAAATTCAATTCAACTCAACTTGATTTCAAAAAGACAAGTAAACTTACAAAAGGACAATTTGCAAGTTACAATAAATCCTGATTAAGTAATCTTACAAAAAACATTGTTTGCAAGTTACAATTTAACTTCAAATGCTCCATGATGTATTGAGTTCGAAAACTTTGATTTGTCCATTACTGATGTAGTTGACGACTTGAATGCTTGAGAATGTTCTTCACATATGCTTGAATGACATGAATTTGAGATTGAACTTCATTTTTGTTGTGTTAAATGATGAATTGCACGTATGATTATGTCAACACTAAATATAATGACATAAAGATTCCATAAAAATCTTACCATCACACACAACACAAAGTGTACCTAAGATCCCCTTATTCAATTTCAGGCGGATCTAGGACACAAGAAAAAATAATCTATTTTATTATGGATTCTCTTGTGATCACAATAGTGTGCCCAAATACAATGACAAGTTTGTTCCAAAATACAAAAATGAAGTCATCCTAATCTCTTTCTTGATATCACAATGATATTCAAAGAGAGGGTTACAGATGTTCCAAGCTCTGTTTCAAGCATAAACTTGTCTTATATGCATAACATGCTTCTTTTTTATAGTGTTGGGAAATCAACACGTGATTTGCTACATGCAATTCGCTTCTATATGTAGTGCAATATCCACATAGTAACAAAACTGAAGAAAAACATTTAAATAAGTGAATCTGGAATTCGATTCCCACCGCGATCCATCAACAAGAGGTCGAAAATAAACTCTGTGAGGAAGTGATATGCAGCCCGTGAACAAGTAAATCTGCCACATGGGAGATCATTGCGGGCTATCTCTACCTTTCAGGTCTGCTGCTAAATATCTAGATCTATGTAACAGAACTCAAGACCTAGACCTGTAGTTTCAATTGAATAAACATGCTCACCTCCTTTTTTTCTTTAGGCATGGAAGCTCAACCTTGAAAATGTGTGTCTCTGGCGTCTCTGAGTGATTATTTTTGCGTTGTTGGCAGAGAATCGGATGTTGGACTCTTGCATTTTCTTTGGATAGATCTCTGAATAGCTCATTTGAATTGAGGTTTCTTTGACCAAAATGGAGGGATCTTCATGCAGTCTCTAGATCTGAAGTCACAACTACCAGATCTCTCTCGTCTCTAGATCTCATAACACATGGATTGGGCTAGAGCACTTTTCACCTCAAAACTAGCAATTAAAGAATCAACGTGCCAGCACCAATAGACATGTGGTTTCGTTAGATTCTAAGAAGTCCTGCATTTTCCTCCAACTTCACCAAAAAAGGGGGTTTTCAAAATAAAAGTAATTGGAACATAATCAGTGAGAATATACGTTCCATGAAGATAATCAGAATTCCAGTAACATAATTGTCGTAATAAAATAAATTCGTCGATTTTTGTTGATGGAGTTAATGAAAAAAGAATAAACTGCACTAATTTTATTGCCCGGGAGAAACATAGTTAAAGATCAACAAAAACATCGAATTTACATTATTTTGACAATCTGGGCAGAGACCAACCATTTAAAATTAAATTACAGTAAATTAGCTTCTACAAAATGAATTAAAACAACTTCGGAAAAGTTTCTGAGTACCTCCAGGAGTCACAAGAAAAATTCAATGGACCATGAAATTTACATGAATTAATCAAATTCGCTTGGACTTTATCCTGTTTGAAACCAACACGCAATTTATCTCGCAATTCAATCAACCGAAACGACCCTAATACTCATGGAAACCCATGCAGCCGTAGGAGTGAATTTGTAAATTGTTCAAACCCTTGGGCATGCGTCCTTAGCCAGCTTGACCTTTATGATCATATTAGTGCAAGGAAGGTCGCTAGTTAAATCCTATCCATGTGTCCCATATTTCCACGACCAGAAATCTAGAATTATGAAATCCCCACAACCTATGCCCGGTCCTTCACAGCTGAACCCAAACTGCGTGTGGCAAATCGTTGGCCGCATCTACTCAATCTGCTTCATATCACATTTGAAATCATGCTTCTCTCGTCATCAATGGCCACGGAAAGCTTATGATCTCATGATCTACTCATTACAATCGTATAACTCCTTAATCATGGCTTTCTCCTCACCAAATCTCTTTCAACATGGCTCTGATACCAATTGATAAAACATAAACAAGAATAACAACATGGCAGAAAAGGCATATTAGCCAACACTAAATGTATT
>JASDQU010359768.1:0-11825 GCA_032191745.1 Picea mariana | reverse complement strand
AATCATAAAAGACAAATTTTTTATATGAGTAAATAATTAATAAACAAATAAGCATGCATTTAGTTATGTAAAATACTCTAGAAAAAAATTAAGTTGTCGCATACCTTAATGAGCTTCTCTTTGTTTCGAGAATAGGTTATTCTCTACTGAACAAGGCCAACCACGTGAAGGTGGAAGCTCATATGGCCCCTCCCCCCCCTCATGTCGCTCCCAATTCCCCATACCCAACAAAGGACTTTCTATATATAGAAAACATATAGACATTCATGCATAACTAGGATAGTCATCAAAACATATGAACATATAATCATCGATAAAGATCCAAATACAAGTCATGAATTTATACATGTAATTTTTCTTTGATTTAGGTTTTTTTACATTCATAAAATTGACAATTGGGGTATCATAATCATCCAAGGACATTGTATTTCATGTGCCCTGTCCTTCTATTTTTTATGTGCACTCATGTACCATAATTTTGGTACATCGTTGAGAAGGGTTAGTTGGCATTTGTTCAGGGTCATGAACTGGAACAACGAAAATGATCATATCGATATGTTGAAATATAATTGAAATAACTAATTCATTATTTTGATTAACATTAGACTATTTCTCTTTACCTGTCTCTGTAGCTGGGACAGTTGGTGCGTTAATTTCCTGTCCACTTGGTTTCTCTCGCATTTCACCCTCCTAAGCTACATGCTCTTCAATTTTGAGAAGATAATATATAAGTATAAGTCAGGAAATAAATATCTACAATCACAGTAAATATTTATAATTCTAAAGCATATATATCGGAATGGGTACTCTGCTCTACACTATCACTGGACATGTGCACCCTTGTATGACGCGGTGTTTGTTAAATATCGCTAGATTCGCTACTCTGGTAGCACTGTTTCTTGAAAACAAACATAAATACTTAGTTAAGGGTGATATAATAAAATACGATAAGACTTTACAAGCATGCTATTGTGGTTTCCTTATTCATTTGATTTACCTGTGTCGCTGGGGAGATAGGAGTCTGGCCCAAGATTTTTCTATATTCAATCACACTTTTAAAAACATGCTTGTAACCAAGCTTGAGGTCCTCCTTGGTGGCAGCAGTGTCGAACATATTTAATTGCAACGCATAACACCATTAAAAATATCAATAACAAAAACATATATTTGTTCCCTACTGTTAAATAAATATTAACCATAGATAATCATTTAAATCTTACTATTAGGGATTTTAGTTTTCCGTAGCCACCCTGGACTAGTTTATGCTGGCCGTGTTTTTCCACTCTGGATTTTGTTGCTTTGGAGGTGTCTGGTATCCTACATATGGAATTTTTGAAAAACATTAGATATCGGAATTGTTACTTAAAACAGGAAAGAAAAACATAAATGCTCATATTTCACTGATAATATGACATGTGTTGTACCTTTCTTGACCAACTCGTGGTTGTCGTCCTTGTTTTTTAAACAAGTTCTCCTTTGCATCCTCTATTAGTGCCTTCCACTCTTTCTCGTGAACCATGGGAGGGCGCTCGTACTTGAGGTCTATTTGTGATTTCTCCCTATATTGGGCCCTGGTATATTTTAAATTCTCGTCGACTAACTTTGTAACCACTTTCTTGTTGAAAGTGTTTTCGAACAAATTTACCATGTGATCTATTAAATCATCTTTCTTTTTGCTATCTTGGCCATTCCACCATGTGCGAATGGTGGGGCCAAACAAATCCAATGCTTTGTCATTTAAGTTTCTATAGAAAACATTGTTTCCTGCAGAAACGTGTTATCCATTAATTTATAATAATCTCAACAAATGTCCATTTCAATTTCATGAAAAAAATGAATCAATTAATTAACAATTACCTGCAATCTTCTGAATCTTGATCGGAACACATGCGTCATCCACCAGAAAGGTGACATCTAGTGATCCGGTGCTTTTAATTCGTTCTACTCCATGCAGAATAGTATCATGTCCATCTACAGTATGTTCCTCTCCGGAGTCATGTGGAGTCCCAGGCTCCAGCTCATCATGCTTCGACGTGTCATGCCGGTCAAAATCATTTCGCTCATCAATGGATTCGAGGGGAACCTCAGGAGGCTCAAAAAGCCTCACTTGCACTTTTCTATGTCGACCTTCTTTTTGCATTGGACCATCACTGCTACCTATACCCGTTGCAGGATCGACAAGTTCCCCACGCACGGGGTTTAAAAACTCCTACAAATGGAAAACTTTACTTTATCATATCATATACAAAATATAAAATAAAAAAACGGATATGAAATTGTCATAGCTGATAAAAATATGTGAAGATGCCACTTACCCCAAAATTAGTTATTTTATTTTGTAGCTCTACAATTCTTTCCCTGTCCTCCTGTGTCAGGAGTCTTTTGCTAAGCAAACCTAGATATTCTATGTTAGCCTTCTTCAAGGCCTTCATTAGAGTGGTCCTTGGGTCAGTCGAATAAAATATTTCATCCTCATCAATATCCTCTGTGGGAGCCTTCCCAGGTTGACCATGCCACAATACATTGATGAATAAAATTAATGAGATGAACTTTAACAATTGAGAAATTTAGTTGTTGTATTCATAAGTTGTTTATGTATTTAACATTTACTTGGTGAGGCACTGCGGGTGTCTTTCCACGGTCACCCTAGACATATGTAGCGGGTGATTTTCGGACACGGTCACCCTGGACAGATGTTGACATAATAAATCAATTAAAAAAAGTTATGAAATTCACCTGTAACATTAAAAAAATGAAATATTGCAGTAGTATCAAATAAACAATCACAAAATTTCAGAAATTTAGTTGTTGTAGTCATAAGTTGTTACTATATTTAACATTTACCTGGTGAGGCACTGCGGGTGACTTTCCATGGTCACCCTGGACAGATGTAGCGAGTGATTTTCGGACATGGTCACCCTAGACAGAAGTTGACATAATAAATCAATCAAAAAAAGTTATGAAATTCACCTGTAACATTTAAAAAATGAAATATGGGAGTAATATCAGAAAAAATAAAAAATAAAAAATAAAATAAAAAAAAAAATTTCAGAAATTTAGTTGTTGTAGTCATAAGTTGTTATTGTATTTAACATTTACCTTCTGAGGCACATTGGGTGCCTGTCCATGGTCACCCTGGACAGATGTAGTGAGTGATTTTCTGCCACGATCACCCTGGACAGATGTTGACACAATAAATCATTCAATAAAAGTTATGAAATTCATTAAGAAAATGAAATATTGCAATAATATCAGAAAAAAAAATTAATGAAATTTTAGAAATTTAGTTGTTGTAGTCATAAGTTGTTACTGTATTTAACATTTACCTGCTAAGGCATAGTGGGTGCCTGTCCATGGTCACCCTAGATAGATGTAGCAGGTGATTTTCTGCCATAGTCACCCTGGACAGATTCAATCAATAAAAGTTATGAAATTCACCTGTAACATTAAGAAAATGAAATATTGCAGTAATATCATAAAAAAATAATGAAATTTCTGAAATTTAGTTGTTGTTGTCATAAGTTTTTACTGTATTTAACATTTACCTATTGAGGCAAAGTGGGTGCCTTTCCACGGTCAACTTGGATAGATGTTGACACAATAAATTAATCAACAAGAGTTATGAAAGTAATTGTAAAAAAATTACGTAGTAAAAATTTGGAATATTGCAGCGATAAATTTTAACAATGATTGATCAAAAGTAGAGTTGAATGGTATGTAATATATTTACCCCCATAGTTGCACCCCCTCCATCTATTTGATTTAAGTTGTAATCGATCAACAACTCTTCACCTGAAACTATTGTTTTTTTTGCACATACAAATATACGATTTCCTTCACGTGCCTCAAATATGCAATTCGGTTTCTTAGTTGTTTCCAGTGGTCATGTACTATTTATAAAGCCCACAATGTTTCCAGTAGCTTTTGGCCTTCCATCAATATACATAGTTGCCCCTTTATTTTGATTGTTATCTAGTAGTTGTATATAATTTGCGGCAACTCTGTATCTCCGCATACTTTGTGTCTATCGAACCAACATCAACCAATGATTGTATTTGTATAATGGTCTGACATACTCCATCAATTCAGTTACAGTGCCATAGCCAACCTTTATGACATCCATGGAAAATAACCCCAATCCATGTAAGGATGAAGGAGCAATGCGATACATCCTCCCATCGATGAAGAAATCCGTGTCCACTTCAGGTAGCTCCTTAGGTGCCCATCATTGCACTAGATGTTTATACATCAAGGGAAACTCAATGTCACCTATGCTCTTAGCATCATAATTACATGACCCTTCGTTGACAATAAAAAATTGCATGCGGGTACGAAATATTTTCCTTACCTTTTCCAACCTAGTTGATCTAGAACTGGTAGATCTAGTACAACACATCTCACTTTCAACCTCTCTTACTATATCTTGATCACCACTCGAGGAAGATAGATCCGACAAATACCTATTTGGTGGTACCTACACTCGTTAAAACAAGAAGATAAGTTATCATGCCAATATACGTTTTTGGTACCAACACAGTTGCATATAGTTGCATTTGGTTGCATAAAGTTGAAATTGCCACACTTATCTGTCATATAGTTGCATATAGTTCCATAAGTCGCATATAGTTTCATGGTTGCATAAGTTGCATATAGTTGCATAGTTGCAAAAGTTGCATTGTTGCATAAAGTTGCATGTTGCATAAAGTTGCGTAAAGTTGCATAAGTTCCATAAAGTTGCTTAAGTTGCATAAGTTGCATAAGTTGCATGTTGCATAGTTGCATATTGTAGCATAGTTAAATATAGTTGCATATTTGCATATAGTTGCATACGAAATTGTTGCAATATAGTTGCACAAGTTGCATATAGTTGCATACGGTTAAGAACATGTGTTTCTTCCTAAGAGGTCACACATTCAAATCCAAAGGGGAATAGGGTATGTATACATCTGTACACTTTAGTGGTGAAATTTGAACAATCAATGAGGAACAATAATTGGGTTGTAGGTCTAAAGGATTGTCTCAAATATTGTGGAAATTCTAAGTACGGTTTCTCTCCAACCATCCTTTTTTCATCCACATTTTCAAAACCATCATTTTAGATCCGAGAAGCTCCATGGTAAGTGTTGTGGGATTGGTATATGGAAAGGTGATGAGATAGAAATATTAATCTTGAGCATCCAAGTATTGTCTCATGTCTCATCTATGCTTATTGGCATTGTTCCTTACCACTAAAGACATTGATCAAATTTTGAAGCAAGATGAGTTATTTGATGACATTTTATGTATAAGTGTATTTAGTGTTTGAGGCGACCTTTACCATAAAACAATAGTTTATTGTTAGATGATTTTCGAATGCATAAATTATGTAGAGTAAATTGATTTGATGAGGAGCTAACACTATTAGTACCACCCACCAACTACCAAGTTCACGAATAAATAATACATTATACCACTTTGAAATTCAAATGACTTTTCCTCTTGAATTTTGAACCTTGACTCCTAAGAATTGAATACTAATAGGATGTTAGAATGATTACCCTTGTTTGCAAATATGTGAAATGATCCTTGCTTCCAAATTGACAGGGAAATAATTGAATGTCCTTATATGAAGTGTTGAAGGGGTCTTGAAGGGAAATCAAATCTTCAAATTTGATCACTAGAAATTAGTGCTAAGGCTTGTGTTGATCTTTAATAGAAGTTGTTGAAATTATTGATCCCTAACCAATATCCAAAATGTCATATGTTTATTGGATCTTTTGTGGAAAAACTTGCATAAATCTTGAAAGTATGAGGTGATTAACTTGTCATTAACAATGTGGGATGATCTAGAATTAAGGGCTTTTCCTCGAAATTGAAACATCTCAGGGATTAGTAAATATATGCATGTCTATCCTCATACTCTACAAGACTTCTCAATTCATTTGAATATGTACCTTTTGTCATTACGTTAGTGATCAACTATCTTGTTTCAAAAAAATCAAGCTAAAATTTGTGCTTCTCCAATTGCTCACAAACATAATGGTATTGCACTTAAATGCTCTTTATTCTTTCATGAAACTAGTATTCTTAGCCATTTCAATGAAACTTTGGTGATCACATCTTAAAATTGTAGGATTCGGTTGCTCTAACCTAACATATTTTTGTAATTTTCTTAGCCACATCAATTCCTTGCTTACATGATTTGTTACTACATGTTCTGCTTTAGCACTTGATAAGAAAATGGTGGGTTACTTCTTCTCCATGAGACAATTCCACCAGCCTACTTGAAGAAATATCTAGATGTTGATTTGAACTCAACAACATATTCTTCCCAATCTGCATCACAATATCCAAACAATTGCATTGCATCTAACATTCTCTCACAGATGTTGATGCCCATGTTCCTTTGAGAAATGTGGAAATCCTTTTAATTGTTTCCCAATGTTGCAACCCAAGATTACTTGATAAATCACTTACATTTGTAATTGCAAAAGAAATATGAAGTTTCATGCATACTATTTCATACATAAGGATGCCTACCACACTCCAATAAGGAATATTTCTCATAGCTTCCTCATCAACTTGAGTACTTGGACCCATATCTTGTCACAATTTTTGGGCAATTTCCATTTGAGTCTTCACATTTTAGAAATCACTCATCCTTAATATCTAAAGGATATGTTCAATGTATCTCCTTTGACTCAAATGAACTTCCTATTGCTCAAATCTCTTACTACTTGAATAACCAAGTAGGATTAATGGATCTCTCCATGATCCAATTGTCAAATTCTATAACAGTTTTGATTTGAAAGAATTTAACAAAGATAACTCCTTGCTCATACAAATGCATAATCTATGGAGGATGCCAAAATGATAAAAGACTTGACATTATTCTTGACATAAATATTTAGATATGTAGTATAACGTTGGAAACCCTCATTCATTAAATGTGCATCAATGTGTCAATATCATGCCCTATAGGATTTCTTAAGTCTATGAAATTACTTTTGCAACATGCACACCATATGCTTGTTGCCTTGTTGTACATAACCCTAAAGTTGTTCCATACATATATCTTCCTACAATATACCATAAATGAATGTTGTCTAAACATCATGTTGATGGATATGCATATGCATCATTATTGCAATTGTTGAGATTTCTATAATGGATGCCATCTTCACTATTGGTATAAAATTCTTTGGGTTGTCTGTGCCCTAAATTTGTGTGTACACTTTCACCATCAATTGAGCTTTATATTTCTCAACTGCATCACTTGACTTGTTTTGTTTGAAAACCCACTTAGTACTAGTTTATTTCTTACCTATTGGTAGAGGAACACGTGCCCAAGTTTGATTATTCACTAATGGCTCATACTTTTCATCCATAGCTTGTTTCCATTCTACCATTTTTTGACCTTTAAGCACAATTTTTATTGTTCGAGGTTTGAGCACTTCAACATTCCTTGCATAAATCCATAGTGTCTCTAATAGTTTTTGGATTCTTGTTGATATTCTTAGTACCGACAATTATTTGTTAGGTTTTTTTCACTTCTACACTCTCCCAAAATGAAGGATTATCTTCATTTGAAGTTCCCTCATTGTATTCCTCAATTATCTCCATTGAGGGGACATCCAAAAGCTTGATGCTTCTCCTACCATTGTAGTCACTATCGAGATGCTTCACTAACACTGCAACTTCATAAAAAGACATCTCAACTTATAATCATTGAATGTTCTATTGGGCTATACAATCTATAAATAGTTGCATTTGAACCATAGCCAACCACAATACATTTTGTGCTCCTATCATCCATTTTTTTTCACCTCTATCTATAATGTATGCATATAATGGAAAACCAAAAGTGCTCAAATTCTAACCATTTGGCTTCCTTCAATGCCATGCTCCAAAAAATGACTTTTGCAAATCTTTGGTAGGTAACCTACTTTAGGTATAGGTTGTGGTTTCCATACTTTGGTATTTGTTAGTATGAAACTTTTAAGCATACACCTTGCATTATCCACCATAGGCCATTTTTTTCTCTCCACTACCTTGTTTCACTACAAATAATACGGGGAAGTATATTCTAATTGGATCCCTTCATGAGAGAAAAAAAGTCTTGAATTCTTTTAATGTGTACTCTCCCCCATTATTACACCTTAATATTTTCAATGGTCTCCCAATTTTTTTCTAAACAAAGGCTTTAAAAACTTTAAAATGCTCAAATACTTATGATTTATTTTTAGAAAGTAAACAGATTTCTTTCTTGAAAGATCATCTATAAATGTGATAAAATATTTTCCTCCTCTATGTGACAACACTTGAATTCACTTGTAGATGTTTGAGTGCATCAATTCCATCATTCCTCTCGTTCTATACATTTCATCCTTATAAATTGAGTGTCTATGATGCTTCTCGAGCTTGCATCCCTCATAAATCTTGAATTCCACTAATACCCTCAATTTGGGTCCATATAGAAATTGTTAATTGGACAAAACTTCCAAAGACTATGTTCCAATGTGCCCAAACTTGTGATGCCATGTGATGATCTTTTTCACTAATCAACTAGATTAACCATGAATCTCAAGGCCACTTCTAGTATCCCCACACTTAGTGTATACAAGTTTCCATCCCTCTTTCCCATTACAACTACTTATCCTATAAGAATTAGGTATCATTTACCTCCTTGGGGATCATATTTAATCATCAACAAGAAGGATTAGGTTAATCATGGCCTGAAGGATTGTGATATTGTGGTCTTTTTGAAAATTTATTGCCTAGTTTTTTCACATTTAATTTAGCCTATATGGATTGTCAATAAATGACCTTTCTGTCATAAGATAGGTGGGGGAACTATGGGATCCTCACCACTTTGGTTCTCACTGCATTACTATGCTCCCTGCAATATTTATGTGTGTGACCCTACCAAAATATTTATATTTAGTCTCATCGAATCCAAGTGACCCTAATTAAAGCAAACAAAGGAGGGAAAAAATCTAGTGATAATGGAAAACCTAGTAAAAGAGACAAGAACCTATGGAAGTTGAACATATTCTACTTTTTTTGCACATCCAATACCACTAAGCACTATTAAAACAACTCCAAGTTCAACTTGAAAAACCAAGGCTATTTTTTGGATTGCAAAGGAAACTAGGATGATTAGGACAACATTAAGACAAGACACTAATACGAGTCATGAAAAGAACACAGTGTGTATCAAGCCCAAGATAAATGAGGTAGATCTTCTATGGTGGGGTTTGGGGAAACATTCCAAACAATTGTATCTTTAGTGTTCCAGGTCAAGTATGTTGTTACTTATGTGGGCTCAATATACAATTTTGTCCTCCATTCAAAGATCCACCCCCAAAGTCATAATAGATAATACAAGTAGTCAATGATGAGGTGCACAATGATGATGATCTCCTTCAGATTATCTATTATCGTAGTTTTAAAACCCCTACTTTCAATACTCAATCATCCCATCTTGAAATTCTTGAAAATGACCAAATTTGAGGAATTTTAATTTATGGAAAGGGAATTTGGAGCAGAGAACTAAAATTAGGGCACATGGGTTTTGTGAGGAAACCTAATTAATATAACCAGGCATAGTTGTTATTTTTCCATGAAAAAAAATTATTAACTTTATTTTCATTTCAAAAACTGCTAGACAACTTGCAATATTGGCAAAAAATTACCAATTTTATTGAAATCAATGATGATAAAATATTCTTGGAGAAATTTTGACACATCGCTTTTGTGAGGATGTAAATATTGTTAAACCTAGAATAGTTGGCTTTCTCTAGAAGATTTTTTTATGGCCATTAAGTTCATTTTACAAATCTAGGCAGGAAAGTTTTGAAGTTCTAGAAAAAGGCCTAAAGTGCCACTTGGGCCAGCTTGTTTCTCTCATCTAAAGATGATGTTGGAGTGCTAGATTTCAAGATTTCATTATTCGTATGAAGGACTACAAGTGTCCACCTTTATTTGTATATTTCACATTAATATAAAACCATCTATGTGCATTTTAAAAGGATGACTTAGCTCATATGTGTGCTCTATTTTAGGGAAGATTTGAATTACATAGAAGATAGTGACAATTTTTGGCACATGGTAAGAATGTTGAGCTTGTGAAGTGATATTTGGGAACTCTGCAAGCCCATTATGAAAAAATCCCTACAACCATTACATTCCATCAAACCATATTTCTATCAATAATTTCATCAAACAATTAGCATGCACACTCAAGTGATAGGAGAAATAAGTCAAACCATATTTATCCTCTGCATGTTCCCTCCTCCTATGCGCCCTCCTCTAGTGTGCTCTCAAAATCGTGTACCCTCCTCTGGTCGTGTGCCCTCCTCTGGTCGTGTGCCCTCCTCTGGTGCGCCCTCAAAACTGTGTGCCTTCCTTTGGTGCACCCTCCTCCTGTGTGCCCTCCTTCACCGTGCGCCTCTCCCTCCTTCTCCGTGCACCTCTCCCTCCTTCTCCCATGCTCCTCTCCCTCCTTCTCCCATGCTCCTCTCCCTCCTTCTCCCGTGATCCTGATCTCCACTTTGCGTGTGTGCATGCAGCTATTTGTGTGAGCACAAAAATATGAGCGCAAATAGTGTAGGTTGATTTTGGTTTGATTTTTTTTTTATGTTGTTTTGTTTTGGTTTTTTATTTTTATTTTTGTTTTTATATTATTTATATATAATATAATTTATATATTATATAATATATATAATTTATAAATTATATATATTATATATATAATAAAATAATATATATATATATATATATATCATCCCTAACTCATAGCCCCCAAGATATAGTCATGGATACATCATTGTCACCTGACTAAGAGCGAGGGGCATTTGGAAGGATAATATAGAGATACCCCAATTGGGAATAAATAATATTGTACAAATGTTCCTTTTGGATGGCTTCATCCTCATTTCTAGGCATAGTCATGGATACATCCTTGGTGATGAGGGGAAGAAGGGATTCCAGGAACTACTCTATAAGAAATTGATCATTGATATTGGATTTTCACAAGGCACATCTTATAAGACGCTCATGGATGTGTTCTGAGATGTGAGTGGTTGTGGTCTAATGGAAATTGGTCAAGATTTCTATCCCTATGCGATGGTGGAATGGAAGTTGGAAGAAGGTAAGGAAACAATTTTATATGAACTCAAAGGTTGTATGGGTATTGCTACCTGTTGTTCTATGTACAATTTGGTGGGAATTCCCATCAAAGTGCATTCAAAAAGTATCAACCTAATTGAATCCTCCGTTATGGAGTTGGAAGAAAACCAAAGGTGAAAGGGAATGATATGGTTTGAGGGATACTCTCTAGGTTTACCCTCAAACATTGGGATGTCAGAGTGATTTTTATTGTGAATATTGGGCCAATTGGTATCATGGAAGATAAGATCATTGATTAACTTCGTTAAATCATGGAGATTTAACCCTTCCATAAAAGTCACAAAAGGTTGGTTGGCATTGGCTCCAATATTGGTTCCAACATTAGTTCCAGCCATGGTGGAACTTGGGTTGGAAGAAGATGAAGGAACATAAGGGGTAGAAATGGGTTCAGAACTACATGTACCAACACCCATCTATGGGGAGGGGGGGTCTGAATCATAAGAACTAAAACTTGAAGGTGGGTTAGGGTGGGGAACCATGTTTCGTAAATCGGTGAAGATATTGCATCTAATAGGTAACTTAGGTTGAAATCTTTTTAGCTGACAACAATATCTCCTAGGGTTAGGGTGGGGAACCATGTTTCGTAAATCGGTGAAGATATTGCATCTAATAGGTAACTTAGGTTGAAAGCTTTTTAGCTAACAACAATATCTCCT
>JASDQU010359766.1:0-10020 GCA_032191745.1 Picea mariana | reverse complement strand
GCAAATGGCTACTACTATTCCAGGAGTATGACTTTGAGGTTGTGGTCAATCCAGGAAGAATGAATAAAGGACCTAACCACTTATCCATGCTATAACATGGAGAGGAACTTGCTAGTTTGGATGATACACTACTAGATGCACAATTGTTGGCCATCAGAAAATTCAATGATCACTTCACCGAGATAGTCTAGTTTCTGTCCACAGGAATGGCTCCTCGCAAGTATACAACCATTCGAATGAAACAATTAGTAGTCTACGCTGCATATTTTCAACTTATAGCTGGACAATTATACAAGAAGAGACCAGATGAGATCTTGAGGAGATGTGTTATGGAGGCAGAAAGACCATTGATTCTTGCAGAAGTGCATGAAGCCATTGCAGGAGGACATTATGCATGGAAAGAAACAATGCATAAGGTTCTCAGAGTTGGCCTCTGGTGGCCCACTTTTCATAAATATGGTAAGGAATACTACATAGCCTGCGATGTATGCCAAAGGATAGGGAATCCCTCTAGAAGGAATGAGATGCCTTTATCACCTCACATAACTTTTTAATCATTTGAGAAATGAGCTATTGACTTTGTGGGACCTATCAACCCACCAGGGAAGCGCACAAGAGCTCGATACATTATCACTGCCACATAATATTTGACGAGATGGGAAGAAGAAAGAGCAGTTAAGGATTGTAGTGCAACTACAGCTACGCAGTTCATTTTTGAGGATATCATAACTAGATTTGGATGCCCAAATATCCTTATGAGTGATCAAGGCACACACTTCATCAACAAAACCATTGAAACCTTGACTCAGGAGTTTGAATTTCACCATTAGAAGAGCACTCTATACCACCCACAGGCGAATGGCACAGTCGAAGCCTTCAATAAGATCTTGGAGACAACGCTGACTAAGATTTGTAGTGTCGACATAGATGATTGGGATTCAAGAATTCCAGCAGTGTTATGGGTTTATTGAACTACTTGCAAAAAGTTAACAACGAAGACTCCCTTTAATCTAGTTTATGGCCAAGAAGCAGTAGTACCTATGGACTATGTGGTTCCTAGTTTAAGAATTGCAGCATTTACAGGCATGGATGACATTAGCGTTGTTCAATATAGGCTCACACAATTGGTAGAACTGGAGGAAGATAGATTCATTGCAGGATTTCATCAACAGGTACAAAAAGAACGAGAAAAGTCTTACCATGATAGACATATGAAGAAGAAATCATTTAAGCAAGGAGAATTGGTACTTTTATATGAAAACAAGCTCATGAAGCATCCAGGAAAGTTTAGAACACATTGGCTCAAACCATTTGAAGTTGTCTATATTACATAAGGTGGAGTTGCATAGTTGAAGACCCTCAATGGAGAATGGAAGGATGGTTTAGTGAACGAGAGGTAGTTGAAGTTGTATTATGACAACCATCTACCTTGCATCTCTCAGTAGAAACAAAGTAACAAGGGTCTAGGTACTAGGTGCAGTTGAAATTGGGTACCAGACAAAGGAAAGACAGTCTACACACAATAGGGAGGGATAGAGAAGAAATCATAGGCTGCTCTGCATAGTCTACAGTTGAAGTAATATATATGGTTCAACCCTCTAGTGACTCATGACGAGTGACATGTCAGTGTTGGGCACCTATTGGCCCTTGGTTATGTATTAAGGAAGAAAGTGGAGATTAAGGAGGAAGAAAGACAAAGTATGAAGTGCATGGAAGGAACACAAACTGAGGAGGTGTCGAAGTGGTTAAAGAAGCAAAAAATGAGCAAAGTAAAGGAAAAATGAGTCGTTAAAGGAGAAGATCAAGGAAGACAAAGCAACAAGGAAGACGAATCATGGATAGGTCAGCAAGCAGAAGAAGACACTAATAGGTGCTTTGGAGCACCTCCTGGAGGAGAATGAAGGATAGGATGATGAAGCCCTTAAAATGTGGGTCATGTGGACCTAGGGTTTTGGACCTAGGGTTTTAGACCTAGGGTTTTGACACCTAGGCTTCAGTCTAAGGTTGTCCAAAGAGTCATGAAATGTATAAATAAACGCCTAGAAGAGTTGAGAGGTTTGGTTGTTATCAGGGTTATGATTGTTGTTGTCATTGAGAGAAGTTTCATATTATAAGAGCATTTTGTATTATGGATCTTCATCTAGGTGCGAAGATCAACCTTGGAGCTGGGTGCACAGGGAGGGAAGAGAAAGAGGGAGAGAGAGAAGGATATACAACTAAGTGCGCAAATAGAACTGTGTGTTTTCATCTAATATATCAATAAACTCAGTTATGTGGTTGTATCCCTGAGGGAGAGGGTGAACCACACAAGTATTGTTGTTCTTTGTGGTTGATGTTGTGTTATCTGTAATCTATTATAATTTCATTGCATTTTTGTTTCCTTATTAAAGATAGAAGGTATAAGCTAACTTTGTGAAGCTAAGTGTAAGGTTGTTAAATACTCTCTAGGTTACATTGCGTTGTTGTTCTTGAATCACTTTCCATTTCCCCTGGTTGTAGACACCTGTGTCCTGCAACCCCTTATTGCTACTTCGGGTGAGACTTCATCTACTTTGCAGGTGTTTCCGAAAGGGATAGTAGTTAGGATTTTTTGGTGTGCTGTTAGAGTTGAACCCTGGGTCTTCCTCTATGCAAACAAGTGGTTCTGTTCTCGGGACCAAGATCTTCTTGAGGGAATGTCAAGGTGGTTTCCATCAAAGACAAATATTCATAAGTGGATAGAAGAACAAGAAAGGGAATCCGCCGAAGCTCAGAATAAGAACCCTAACATTAGCACAAAATATTGGTTGGGAAGGTACATATTTACTTACATACATGAGATTTACTTTGGAGGAGTCCACAAGGAACTGTACGAGTGGCTATCTAGATTAGTAGACACTCAGTTTGAGATCAGATCTAGAACTCATGTGGTTTGGACAACGATGTTGACCAAGAAATTCAAGAGAGTCGATAACATTGTGTCTAGAGTAGTGGGTCTCTGGTTTGATAGCACTATTGAAGGGTATATTACTAAGTTTTCAATTGGAAAAGTGGAATCATATAGCCAAGCAGAGAGGTATTTCTTTAAGGGACCTAGAGGGAAGTTTCTACACTTTTTGAAGCTGAAGATTAAGATGTTATTACATGAGAAGAATATCTTGAAGATATAGTAATTAGTTGGATCTTAAGTCTAATGTTCAAGAATTCAGACAATGACAACGATCAAGAGGCTAGACAAACATGAAGTGGGAGATCATTTAGGAGGGTTCCTCTTGCGAACCTGTTTAAGTAGAGTTATGAACCATTGGCACAAGATGAAGATTTATATAGTGGGGAAGAAGAAGGGAGATTAGACAAGGATTATTCAGAGGCCGCAAGGGAAAAGTAAGTAGAGAATGGAGAACTTCACCAAGAAGAACCAGAAACTTCATGGACTACGCCTACTGTCAAAGTAAGTATTATTACTCCTTCTATTGTTTTAGCTACATTAAGTAACTAGAGTAATCAGGTTAATCAGAGTAATTAGAGCAATCTGAGTATTGTTACAAGCAGTTTAGTACATACTTAGTCGAGAAACCAAGGAATATCTATGGCAGATGAAATGGGGCTACATGTTTTTAGAGGAGATGGATCTCAAGATCTTGACCAACACTTGTTCTTATGCAAAGTTGTATGAATTATTAAGCAATTCTCCAATGAATCTTTTAAGAGAGTTCAATTTAGTACTACCTTGAGGGATCAAACATTGAGCTGGTATATGAAGTTTGTTTTAGGAGCTATAAAACCTAAACCATTGAATGTCATTAATACTGCATTGAGACCAGAATTCAAGAAACCTAAATAGGATTCATAGTGCATTACAAAGTTGAAGTAAATCAAGCAGAAGGTAATTGAACCTGTTTGGGAATTTGATCAAAGGTTTAATACCTTGACAGACCATTTAAATTTTCAGATTCCTGATGAGCAACATAAGGAATGGTTCATCGTTTCCCTCCTGCGACATAATAGATTTCCTCTGATGCAATAGAAATTCACTTCACAGGCTGAAGCATTAGATATTTCTATGAAACTAAAAGAATCCCCTGTAGGAGAATCTAGCCCAAGTATGAGTCAAATTTTGAATCAATTAACTAGTTTATATTTACAAGTCGAAGACATGAAGAAAGATAAATGGAAAGAGAAAAGAGAAGCCATCTAGTGTATCAAATGTAAATCAGAGGGTCATGAAAAAGATAATTGTCCCTTGTTTAATGAATTATTGGCCTCTGGATCCCCTAACCCCTTGAAGCAGTCTACTATACCATGATGTGAGGTATGAAGAGCCAGACATCGCCCTAGTGAATGTTATTTTATGTAGAAATATGTCCAAACACCTACAAATATTTATTGTACATTTTTCAAATATGTGGGGCATGATGAGAAGGATTGTAGGGATTATGACCTCATGCATGAAATCTCAAGGGATGCATATAAAATTCAAGGAGAATTATAGTCAGAAGGAAATAATGCATAGTTCAATTCCCCAGGAAGAGGAAAATTCAACCCTTGTGGTGGATTCATAGGAAGAGGACAAGATGGAGGTATGGGTCGAGGTCAAGGTCATATTATTTGCTATAACTGCACCCAACCATTTCATTTGGAAAGTGATTGTCAAAACCCTTGTACTACTTGCAACTACTGTAATTCATTTGACCATGTCATTGAACACTATCCAATATTGTTAGCTAAACTTCAGGAAAGACGAGGTGAAAACAAGCAAGTTCAACTAATATCAGCGGAACCTCACGGTGAGGATCCCAAAATTGTTGTTATTACTAGAGGAGGTGCTACTACAAGAGAAGATAGGGTGAATCCAGGAAAGACTACAGATTGATCAGGGATCAGAAGAGATGTAGAGAAGGAACAGTTGTTTGATCCAAGGACAGAAAAGCATACTTTTGAAGAAGCAAGGAAAAAATTTGTAGGAGAACAAGATTATTCATCTAGGGTAGAACCAGAAGTAAGGGAATGTGAAATTCCTTCAACATTTGATCAGTCTGCCCTAGATAGACAAGGAAAAGAGGTAAGAAAGCTTATGGACTTCTTGTATACTTGTATCAATTTGATTAAAGAAGAAAGAGATGTGCAAGAACTACAACACCTGATAAGACAATATGAAATTGGGAGGATAGATTCTATGTTGAGTAGAGTTGTGAATCCAGTATCTAGGAAAAGGAGGACAAGAAAGGAACTACACCTTAGTTCTCATATTGGAGACTATGACGTGGAATATGTGGTCCTTGACCTGGGATCAAAAGTAAATGTTATGACGAAGTAGACTTGGGCACTGATGGGAAAACCTATATTGATTTACTCTCCTATCATGCTCAGAATGGCTAATCAACAGGCGGTGAGCTCCTTTGGAAGACTAGAGCATGTCCCTATGGACATCAATGGAGTGAGGACATCTGTAGATTTCAAAGTATTTGAGATTGTTGATGATAACTATCTATATCCTGCGTTGTTAGGAATTGATTAAGATTTCAACAATATGACTATTGATGACCTAAAAAAGAGAAGAATGACATTCAAGGGTAATGGCCTTAAGGTTATTGAACCTCTTAGTCCTGATGAAGGTCGCAGATACACATAACCTATAATAGAAGAAGACTGGTCCCATGAGCTAGAGAACATCTATAAATTGACAGCAAGAAAGCATGATTATATTAATCCTACAATAGATGGAAATCTAAGTTGGCGAAGTGAGAGTGCATGCTCATCTGATTCAGAAGAAGCATTGGAAAATTGGCAGAACAAAATGTATGAAGTCTCTACGTGGAAGTGTGCCAGATTGACCAAGGAAGTTCATTGGATTGGCACATAAGTAAGTAATCTTCCCATATTTGATGGTTTGAATCATTTAGAGACATTTCTAGCTGAATTTGAGAGAACTGTACTAGTACAACATAGGATGTTGGCACTAGATGAAGCCTTGAAAGAAACACTAGCTAGATGGTGGGGAACACACAACAAGAACATCATAGAATGCCAGCAATGTCGCACCTTATTGACAGTGCGCTTTCATACCAAGATGAAAGATACAATGTTCAATACATAGGTCAGAGTTGTCCTAGGGACCATATGTGAAGTTGTGAAGAGGCATGGAGCAACATTCCCAAGGAAAAATGGGTACATAAGTCCATTAACACCTTAGATACTACACCTATCAATTGGTATCTTCAAGAAAAACTACGCTTAGCCTATGCAAATTGGTATGGTATGACCCAAAAATTTATAGGTATGTTCTTATTTGAAATTCAGTACCCCGTAGTAGATCAGGATTTACAACTTACAATACAGAAGGTCTTTGAGGAAGTATATAACGCCCCTTTTGAACAAGGAGAAGATGAATGGATTGCACCCCTTCAACGGTTATAGGATTATTATAATATTAATGCTGATGTAGATGATGACCCTAGGGATGTAAACATTGCATAAACTGAAGGACAAAGAGACATAGAAGGGTCGGGGATTGAATTAACTTTTGTTGGGCAACCCATTAAAATTAAAAAGTTTAATATTGGAACATAACAAATACCTAAGTTAGAAAATGTTGGAGACTATTGGGATGATGCTACTATTAGTAAGATTATAGAATTATTGCATGAGTATCATGACTTGTTTCCAACCAAGTTCATAGACATGAAATTCATAAAAGGGCCCATGGTAGAAATGAGGATTCCTTTGAAACTAGATGCAAGGCATATCATGCAGAGACCTTACAGACTAAATACTAAGTACAAGCAGAAAGTTAATATTGAAATAGATAGAATGATGGAAGTAGTAATCATAGAACCAATTGAAGAATCTAAATGGATCATCCCTATGGTGGTCCAAGATAAGAAGTTAGGAGAAATCATAATTTGTGTAGATCTAAGGAAGTTGAATGATGCATGTTTACATGATCCATTTCCTACACTTTTTACTAATGAATTCTTTGATAATGTAGGAGGATAGGAAGTCTAGTCATTTACAGATGGATTTTTAGGCTATCACTAGATCAGAATTGCTAAGGAGGATAGACATAAGACCACATTTGGAACAGAATGGGGTTCTTTTCAGTACATTGTAATGCCTTTTGGGTTGAATAACACACCATCCATCTTTTCTAGGGTGGTGTTCGAAGCATTTAAGGAGTTTTAACACACGTTTTTAGAGGCATACTTTGATGATTGGACCATTTTCATTCTAATGAAAGATCATATTGAGTGTTTGAGATTAATGTTATATAAGTGCAGGCAATGTCGGATTTCCATGAATCTGAAGAAGCGTATTTTCTTGTCACCTTTTGGGGTGTTGTTAGGAAAAATTGTATGTAAGCAGGGGTTGTTGGTAGATCCTTACAAGATTGCTATTATTGTTGATTTACCTCCTCCTACTTCAGTTAGATAGATGCACACTGCATTGGTACATATTGTATATTACAAGAATTTTATTAAGGGCTATGCACAGATAACAATACCTATGGAGAATCTACTAAAAAAATAGAGTAAATTTCAATGGAAAAAGGAATTCCAGTAGAGCTTCGACACACTAAAGCAGAAAATGGTCACTGTGCCTATCTTGGTTTTTCCAGACTAGAGAAAGGAGTTCAATGTTCATGTCGATGCTTCTTCCATTGAATTAGGAGTAGTTTTAGCACAGCCAAGAGTAGGATATATTGACCACCCTATAGCCTTTTCTAGCAAGAAGATTTCTACATCTGAAAGGAATTATACTACCATTGAAAGAGAAGTCTTAGTTATGGTGTATGCGCTACAAAAGTTTAGAAGCTACTTGTTGGGAGGACATTTTAAGATGTTCACTGATCATTCTACATTAAAGTACTTAGTCAACAAGCCAGCGTTGGGGGGAAGAATATTAAAATGGCTACTACTATTCTAAGAGTATGAATTTAAGGTCGTGGTCAAGCCAAGAAGAATGAATAAAGGACCTGACCACTTATCCAAGCTATAACATGGAGAGGAACCTACTAGTTTGGATGATACACTACCAGATTCACAATTGTTGGCCATTAGGAAAGTCAATGATCACTTCGCCAAGATAGTCCAATTCCTGTCCAGGGGAATGGCCCCTTGCAAGTATACAGTCATTTAGAAGAAACAGTTAGCAGTCTGCGCTGCATATTTTCAACTTATAGCTAGACAATTATACAAGATGAGACCAAATGAGATCTTGAGGAGATGTGTTATGGAGGCATAAAGACCATTGATTCTTGAAGAAGCACATGAATCCATTGCAGGAGGACATTATACAGAGGAAGAAACAATGCATAAGGTTATCAGAGATGGCCTCTGGTGGTCCACTTCACATAAGGATGATAAGGAATGCTACATACCCTGCGATGTATGCCAAAGGATAGGGAATCCCTCTAGAAGGGATGAGATGCCTTTAGCACCTCACCTAACTTTATAGGCATTTGATAAATGGGCTATTGACTTTGTGGGACCTATCAAACCACTAGGGAAGCACACAGGAGCTCGATACATTATCACTGCCGCATAATATTTGACCAGATGGGAAGAAGCAAGAGAAGTTAAGGATTGTAGTGCAGCTATAGCTGCACGGTTCATTTTTGAGGATATCATAACTAGATTTGGATGCCCAAATATCCTTATGAGTGATCAAGGCACACACTTCATCAACAAAACCATTGAATCCTTGACTCAAGAGTTTGAATTTCACCATTAGAAGAGCACTCCATACCACCCACAGGCAAATTTCCCAGTCGAAGCCTTCAATAATATCTTGGAGATAGCGCTAACTAAGATTTGCAGTGTCGACATAGATTATTGGGATTTAAGAATTCCAGCAGTGTTATGGGCTTATAGAACTACTTGCAAAAATTTAACAACGAAGACTCCCTTTAAGTTATTTTATGGCCAGGAAGAAGTAGTACTTATGGAATATGTGATTCCTAGTTTAAGAATTGCAACATTTACAGGTATTTATGACACTGACATTGTTCAAGACAGTCTCACGCAGTTGGTAGAACTGGAGGAAGACAAGTTCATTGCAGGATTTCATCAGAAGGTACAAAAAGAACGAGAAAAGTCTTACCATGATAGACATATGAAGAAGAAAGTGTTTAAGCAAGGATATTTGGTAGTTTTATATGACAACAAGTTCATGAAGCATCCAGAAAATTTTAGGACACATTGGCTCGGACCATTCAAGGTTGTCTATGTTACAGAAGGTGGAGTTGCATAGTTGAATACCCTCAATGGAGAATGGAAGGATGGTTTAGTGAATGGTAGCTAGTTGAAGTTGTATTGTGAAAACCATCTGCCTTGCAACTCTCAGTAAAAACAAAGGAAGAAGGGTCTAGGTACTAGGTGCAGTTGAAATTGGGTACTAGACAAAGAAAAGATAGTTTGCACACAATAGGGAGGGACATAGCAGAAATCATAGGCTTCTCTGTGTAGTCTACAGTTGAAGTAATATATATGGTTCAACCCTACAGTGACTGGGGACGAGTCACATGTGAGTGTTGGGTGCTTGTTGGCCCTTGGTTATGTATTAAGAAAGAAAGTTGAGATTAAGGAGGAAGAAATACAAAGTACGAAGTTCACATAAGGAAAACAAACTGAGGAGGGGTCGAAGTGGTTAAAGAAGAAGAAAATAAGGAGCGAAGTAAAGGAAAAATGAGTCATTAAAGGAGAAGATCAAGGAAGAAAAAGTAGTGAGGAAGATGAATCGTGGACAGGTTAGCAAGCAGAAGAAGAAACTAATAGGTTCTTTGGAGAACCTTGTGGAGGAGAAGGAAGGACAGATTGGTGAAGCCCTTAAAATGCAGGTCATGTGGACCTAGGGTTTTTGGACCTAGGGTTTTGGACCTAGGGTTTTAGACCCAGGGATTTGACACCTAGGCTTCGGTCTAAGGTTGTCCAAAGAGTCATGAAATGTATAAATAAAGGACTAGAAGAGTTGAGAGGGTTGGTTGTTATCGGGGTTATGATTGTTATTGTCATTGAGATAAGTGTCCTATTGTAAGATCATTTT
>JASDQU010359762.1:0-11825 GCA_032191745.1 Picea mariana | reverse complement strand
TTTACTTCCTTCTTCATTTGGATCACACTACTTTGTATGGTGTTATTTTGGAAGCATAGGAACATCCCTCATAACATCACCACTTAGCCAAAGAGATAGCTATAAATTTCTATAAGTGATATTTCCAAAGAAAGAATTACAGCTGCAAATGTAAGAAAAATAGAATACTGAAAACATATATGTTTTTTAGAAACATGATCAATTACTAAACTAAAGTTTTAATCCAAATCTCATCAAGACTTGGAATACCCAACTACACTCTAGATCTTTATGTCCAAAACAATTTTATAGCTAAATTAATGTACACCAATTACGATGTAGATATTTACATCGAAAACAAATTTACAACTAGGCCTGTATACATTATAGATAAACCCCAAGATATATTAAGGGAAAGGAAAATGCAACTCCAAGATATACAAAGGGAAAGGCATATGTAACACATTTCTCAAAAATTCTTAATGGAATTAAACCATAATTGAAATTTCTCCTGCTCCATTTATGGGAATGTCCAATTCCATGTCAATTGGCTACATAGGTGGTCACATAGAGAAGAAACTTGCATCCAATGGAACACTCCTTAATTCCACAGGTCGTCACATAGAAGAAGAAACTTGTGTCCAATGGAACACTCCTTAATTCCATAGGTAGTCTCATAGAAGAAGAAACCTGTGTCCAATGGAACACTCCTTACTTTTGGAAATATTATGTGTTTCAAATACGGTTGGAAGAGTCTCCTCTAGTAGTAGGATGGATAACTATGGTTATCTATATATATATATATTCTTTATTTCTTAAATAATAATTTAAAAGATACAAATTGATCGAAATGGATTGTTTGCATTGCACTTTTACAAGATAGTACAAAGATTAAGCATCATGGATGTAACATACCCAACTACCTTTGTACACTATCAAGATGATGGGGTACTTCATAATTTCTTCCACCAACTCAAAAGTTCATACTCTAATACCATATCCTTCTCTATCCTTCTTTTAATGAATTAATGCATGCAATATGACAAGCAATGTTATGCAAATATAATTAAAACATTCACAATTACATTTGTAGATTATTCATGCAACATAACAACATTTGAATCCATAATATATAAAACATTAACTCAACATAAATACAAGGAACCGTAACACTTATGTTTATGACAATAAGACAACAAGTCACCGATTGGATATAGACATCGGGCATTCCGTACAACCATATGATCATTGTAGCACTTAGTCTCTTTACAATAAGCCACCCTTTATCTGAGGCTTTGAGTCCACAAGAAAAAACATCTCCTAAGGCTAGCTCTAGTCCTTTCACATAGCCAAATTCCCAGAATTTACACTCTATTCACACTTACAAAAATCCCAGCTCACCACATCTCCGTCTTATTTAGCCTGCACAACCCAAATAACGAGATCCCATTCTCTAAAATGAAGTCCCTAGAGCTATCTTGCTTCTTTCTTGGGCTCCAAAATACACTGGCCAATAAATCTCACTACTAGGAACTCAAGTGATTCTCATCTATGGTTAATTTTCCTCAATTGCAATAGTTTTCCTTGCACATAGGCATAATTCCTTACAAGGGTTCCTTTTCCATAATTCCATTACAGACATGGCATGGTATCTTATCATTAATACTAGTATTGATTGGAAAAAGATCCTTTCATACCAAAATTCATGGAATATGTATGCATGCTCACAACTCAACATGTGGCTTCCTAAGAATCCCACACATCTCACTTGCAACACATCCCAAGGTTGATAGGTAAGGGATTTCGGATTAGGACTAAAATATTATTATTATTCTTCAGCCTCCTTTTTATCCCCCTAATCCTTGTAAGCCCCCTTTCTTTCCTCTATTATGGAATCATAGACCCCCATTTTTTTGTCCTTCTCTATCTGCAACCAATGATGCATTTTTTTACTATTATCATTCAATATACAATATTTACATATTATATTGCTTGGTCCTCAAACATTCATCATATATACAAATATACATTGCTAATGAGGATAAAAAAATAGGGTGTTACATTCCCCTCCCCTTAAATTTTGCACCATCCTCGTGCATATCACCATGCATATGTACATTAATTTTTACATCAAAATTTCAAAATATATATAGGTATTCCTTCTGCAACACATATTCCATGTCCCACATCATTTCTTAAGGGATGTACCAAGTCCACTAGACCTTTACTTTCCCTATGGATTTGTTCCGAGCACTGTGACCTTCCTATCTAGTATACACACTGGCTGCACCTAGAAGTGTCCATCAAGATCCACCTAAATCAAAGTCTAGTAAATGACATGGTTAGGATCATGTACATACTTTTTTAATAATGAAACATGAAATATATTATACTCTTTCATAGAATTAAAAAATGCAATCATGTATGCAACTAGTCCTATTCTATCCAATATCTCAAATAGACCACATAATATGGCTACTAGTTTGGTGTAGCTTCCCAACTTCAAAGAAATATTCTTTGGCTTCACTTTTGTTGATGTGTTTTTCTGACACCCATCAACTAAGTGATTGTGATAAATATGTGAACTTATTTTTCTTTCAAATAGAGACCAATTTTTTTTTGAACTTGGAAAGTTACAAATAATCTTCAACTGTTGATCGTGAAGACCCAACGAGTTTCCAATCAACTTCATCTCTTATGTTCTTCATCATGAAAAACTAAAAAAAATGGTTTCTCTTTGAAACAAAAGAGAAGAAAACAAAAGATACTAAAATGATGAAATTTCTTATGTCTATCCTCTCACTAAATATCCCTATGTCTTAGATCCATTCAACACTTTACATAATCTAAAATAGAGCTCATATGCCCAAGATATGCCATTTTTCTCCCACATATTATTGCCCCATACTTAGCCATTTTTCCATTTTCCTTATTCTCCACACTCCACACTTTATACTTAGCCATTTTTCCCTATTTCCACTCTACTCTCCTCCCTCACTACTCTCCATACTTAGCCAATCCTCCACACCATTTCCATATTTAATTATTTTCCACACTTACCCATTTCCATACTTAGCCCATTTCCATTATCCACTTAGTTCATTATCATAATTCATTTCCATGTTCATCTTCATAATTCATTTTCATTTTCCATTTACCATTTACCATTTTACTCTTCCTATTTTCTTTTTCCATTTCTTTTTCCCATTTTCCATTTTTCATATTTCCATTTTCCCTCTTCCATTTTCTATATTTCATATTTCATTTCCATTTTCTTATTCTCATGTAACTCTATGACTTACCTCCCCAACACTTAGTCATTTTTCATGACTTACCACTTTTTACTCCTCTTTACACTAAGTCTTCTATTGTGGATGAGAGACAACATCCCTCTTCATTTACCTTTTTCCCATGTCTTGTTTCCTACACCCTCAATCCCGTGACCCTCAATTTGCGCCTTTATCTTTCACATTACCCAAATTGTACCCTTCATGACTTAATCATATTACTGGGTTTTACACTCTATTTTTATTAAGTATTATAATTAGTTTATTTTTCAATTGCAAATGTGGGAGTCCTCCCCTTCCACCATTTTCATTTCATCATGTCTTGTGTCTCGCACTCGTAATCCCACCTTCACCATAATGCACTTTCCATTCCCCTTTTTTGCACCTCATACTTAGTCATTTTACTAGGTTTTACACTCTATTTTTAATAAGTCCTATACTTAGTATATTTTTCAATTATGGATGTGGGAGTCCTCCCCTTCCACCATTTTAATCTCATCATGTCTTGTGTCCTGCACCCACAATCCCACATTCATTATATTTCACTCTCCATTCCCCTTTTTGCACCTCATACTTAGTCATTTTACCAAGTTTTATCTCCTCACCTGTCACATGCCCAAGAGCCATGCCCAAGTCCAACCTTGAAATCTTGTGGACGTGCAACACTGTGGTGATTCTCCCTTGGTAGCTTGGCTCAACCAAGGATACTTCACCCATAATACACCTCTTCACCTAGAGCATACCCATACTCTGTCCTAGGCTACATATTAGTCACATCCTTACTCTATGAAACTCAGTTGTATGCTTAGAAATTTGTTAACTTAGTTTAACACTTAGTCAATTTGGAATACAATAGAAAACATGTGAAACACAAGAGATAGATGTAGTGCGGGCGACACCAACAAAGCCTAATACCTAGCTTCATTTATTTATATTGTGAAACAAAAAGAAAGATTTACAAAGAGGGTGCTATTGTTCTAGTTACATAGAAGGGAAAAGTCTCACAACCCTGCCTCATTCACCAAAACTGTCTAGACCTGTGGTTCTATCACACCAAGACTTCCCCTTTGTCATTTCTCCTTGCCTCAGCCTGAGGTGCACCCCACTAGTGTGCCTAGCCTCAGAGCTCCATGTCTCTTGCCTTCACTTGTTTTTCCATTTCTTCCTTTGGTTGTGTGCCCTTGATTTTATATGGACTCCAAGAGTCACTTGTGTGAAATGTCATGTCTCTTAGGTGTGTCATTCCCCTTTGTGAAGCATCACAGTACTCAACCAACCATCATGATCTCTGTGGATGTAGTGCACCCATCTAATCCTATTCGTCCATAAACCGACATGTATTTTTGACCGGCGCACCCATCCTTGAGCGCCCCCNCTTTTTTGTGTCGATCATCGTGATTATTTGTAGGTGTGACAATGGGGTCGTCCAACCTCTATGGTGCACCCATGTTTCAAAGGGAATATGGGTCTGCTACTTGGGAATGCTCCCAAGTTGCCTTTCCCTTGCCCAAACACAACCCAAATATTTGTCTTTCGTCGTAAGGGAAGAAGGATGTGTGCCCTCTTGGGCTCATACATCACCATTGTGCCCCATGGTTCTCCTGCCATACCCAAATGTCTTCATTTTCCCAACCGATCATTTCCTCCTTTTTCTCTTCAATTGTTCTATTGTTCCTAAGATTGATTCTAAGGATCAAAGAATAATGTCAGGCATCAAAGGTTTTAAAATGAATTATTTTGTAAGTTCCTTTTCTACCTTCAGTTTTTTGAGAAATAATCTTTAAATGAAATTAATAATAAGATAGTACAGAGGTTGTATCTCGTTAACTGAGTCGCAATTATAATGTCAAATGATGTAGAAATGATTTACAAAACTATTAAAACAAAGTCAGGTATCAATTACAGATAAGTCTCACCTTGTTTGCAGTAGAAGAAAAGTAGAAGATGCACCTTTGAACAGGATATAAAAATGAAGTAATTCCCATAGATCACAGCTCTTGTTTTACTCACAGTAATAAAAAAGGAAAAGTTGTTTACTAAATGAACTTATGGTATAATATGATCACAGTAGATGTAGTACTAAATTGCAATCAATCACTCTTCAAGAATTACATAAAGAAATTCAGATAAATGGAAACACAGAGGAAACACATGACTCAAATTGAACAAAAATTAGAATCTATGTTTTCACTTGTATTAATACTCAAAAGAGTTTCTCTTTTACATTCGACAAGAAGAATCCTCGAATAGATCTAAAATCTATCTATTTATACAAAATTTGTCACAACTGAAATCCGTTGGAATTCACACAATCTATGACTAAAAATAGAATACATCTGAATAAAATAACAGTATGCAAAAATTGTTGAGTTTTGCTGGCGCTTCCTTTGTCTCTTTGTCTCCTTGTAGATGCGCTCGTTTTCCTTTGATATTCAAGCCGGGTACACCTGTCCATTAAGGCCACCACAATCATTTGGCTTACTATCTTTGCCATTTGATCTCGTTGCCATCTGTCTCTTCGGATGCATTCACTGGGATAAAGAATTGCAGTTGAAGACATGGGGGGGATAATTAGATGAGTGGATCAACATTGGCTCATTATGGGATGGCTAATGGTTACAGGGAAGAGTAATTGTTCACAAAAAGGATGATGGGGAACAACTGTCTAATAAGGAGGTGGGTGAGTGGATGAAAGAATGTGAGTGGTAGGGATAAACGAAGTAAGTGACGGTTGGAGGGTGAAATGTAGAGTGGGTGGAGAAGGTGGACACTGTACATGCTCTTTCATTTTCTCCCAACTACACTAGCTTTTCCCTGTTCAATGCATTCGATGCACCTATCCATCAATGCTACCATGAATCTTTAAGGCTCAATCCTTTCTCTTAATTCAAAGGAAAACATCTTCTTCTATATTTGGGGCAACTTCTCCTGGATTTTTTTCACTTATTGAACTGTGACTTGATATTATGAACTTGGATTAACCAACCATTCATTGATTTGAAGTAAATCAATCTGGCTCATCTCTTGGACGACTGCCTGAGTATTTTCCTTGTTCCTTCTGGAGCTTTGCTAGTTCATTTCTATCTCAATATGCCCCAAGGCCTTTGAGATATTATTTCCTTCGAACTCAATCAGTTTTTTTTTTATTGAAGATAATACCTCTAGACAAGCCTCTTTTACATCTCTGGCAAGTTTCTTGCCTTCTTCCAGTTTTTTTTCCCAGGATTTTAGGGCCATTTTTCCTCTTACTTGTTCAGAATGGGAGAGAAAGGGAAGACCAGGGGTATTAGCTCTCTACTTCCATATGAGAACCTCTTGAAACTTAGACCAGGTTGCACATGCCTCCTTTTCCTTGACATAAATATTTTTTAGCGAAAGGTCTATTGCTTGATAGCATTTCTGAATAACATCTACTTTTTGATAGAGCTCTTGCTAGGCAAATTCCAACTTCTCATTGATTTCTGATGCTTGTGTTTTGAAGGCAGAAATATCTATCATTGTATTCTCTGTTAGGTTCAATCTGGCCTACAGCTACTCAATCAAATCGTCACGCTAAGTAATCAAACCTTGGCTGGTCTATGAACTCTGGTAGAGCAGCTCAAGGTTATCCTGTAACTGCTTAAGTTGATGTTGATGACTAGCACTGATTTGTTCAATGTCCTGGTTCATCCTACTTCTAACAGTGTGCTTTGTACTATATATCTCATTCTGTAATTTCTCTACCAAGAGGCATTTCTGTCGTAGTTGTTTGGTTAAGTTGTCCACTGACCATTGATTGGCAGTGGAAAAAGATCCTAATGAACTTGCAACTTCTTTCACAAACTCAGGACCATCTTGGTCTTTCCCATCATACACTAGTCTTTGCCTCTTAGTGACTACTCCATCCTTTTGGTGAGATTCTCTTTTCACGATAGCTTTTCGTTTCTTTCTGAAAATGAATCTGAGGGAGGCATCTCTTTAGGCAAGATAGGGGTAAGATCACCTACAAAAGTGAGTTCGAAACTAGGATTTCTGAAGCTGGTCTATAAAGGGGTTAATGATGCAATGGGAGAAGTAATTTCCATAGAATGTTGTTTTCATGTTGTATTCAGGGTGCCAATAGAAGTAGATGGCATTGAATGAGGAACATCTTGTCCTAGATTCATGAAATCTTCAAACCGAGCTAAAACTTGTGGATCATTCAGTCCTGACAGTGATGCTCTTATTTCGTGAAATAACACTTCTGGTCTTTTTGGGACTTCCTGAACTTTGTGCTTCGTGGAGCAGCTTGGCTTAGATCCAGTGGGTCTAGCTTCCCATGAAGAAGGCATGGGTTTTGACTCTCCTTGCAATATATTTGGTAAACTATTTCTCCTATGTTTTTGAAAGCTGAGGAAACCGACTTGTTTGTCAGGAGGTAGAGTATTTAATATTCTTCGGAATTCCTCATAAGATCTAACTCCCATGAACATTTCGTCATAATAAGAATTCTCATGGATGTATCACTTCATGTTAAACTGAGCCAAATGATTTTACACTATCTTATGTGGATCAT
Source organism: Picea mariana (assembly GCA_032191745.1). NCBI lineage: Eukaryota > Viridiplantae > Streptophyta > Pinopsida > Pinales > Pinaceae > Picea > Picea mariana. Next base: position 4,025 of record JASDQU010359762.1, on the reverse strand, counting down.
GCTTCTTGAATTCGATGTCAACTAATTTGAAATATTCCAGGGATGCGGCCTCGAATTTAGAGTGACCAAAATCTAATAATGTGAACATGCCAACTTGAATGGGAAAAGTTGGCCAAAACTTTTCTGAGCTTCTTTCAACTCTTTGCTGATACCTCCTGCTATTGTCTAGTATGCCAGTTCTCTGCACACCAGCCTGTTGGGTAAGAACCGTAGAAGGGCATGAGGAGGAATGGAACAACCAAACACTCTGATATAGGAGAAATTCTCCTCAATGAACCATTCTACAGGTTTTCCTATGTTCCCCATAATATTTTCTAAAATTCTGGGTGGCGGGTGGTCGTAGATAGCTATGTGAACTGGTACCACCATGTTGTCACAGATTTCGTAAAAGAAATCTTTAGCGTTTTCTTCCCATAATTTGGAGTGATAAAAATGTATTAGCTCAGAACTGGCCGGGGTCCAACTCCAGTTCATCAGGGCGAAAGGGGTCATGAAAAAAATGGCATCCATAACATATGCTGACATGTAAAAAGGGGCAAGATGCCCTTTTGATTTTTTTGATTTATACTCAGTGATTTCCTTGGCTAAATTATTAGATAGAATTTTAGCCCAATTGAAGGTATAACCCTTGGCTATTTCATTCATGATGGCTATCCACTCAACTGAGAAATGTGTAGGGTTCTTCTTTCCAAGAAGGAGACAAAGCATCATGGATATATACAACATATGAGCGTCTAAAGACGCCATGGTGTATATACCATGAGCGTCGACTCTGAATTTTTCCAGATGTCCCCACCATGCATTGACTATATCATGACCATTTTTACCATATTGAGTGCATTCCCTTCTCTCAAAATCTAGAAGAAATGCGACATTGTAAGTGTATTTAGGGGCAGGGGAAATATTGTACATTACTTGTAGGTTTTCTGGTCAGAAAGAGATGATGATGACCTGCTGGTGGTTGATGACTCTCCTGTTTTGGATGTCGACATGTTCCAAAGCCCAATTTATCATATCATTGTAGGGTATAATTCTGGGTTGTGCAACGATCTTATGCAGTTCTGAATGTGCTACAAATATAAGCTTAGCTACAAAAGACTCATTGTCTTCCTCAGGAGATTCGTCTAGACAGTTAATAATCTCATGCTCCAAGATATCGAACACCCGCTTCCAAGTTTTAATGGCATCAACAACTCATGGAGTTGTGTCTGATAGAACATCTGTGTTTGGATTTGAATCATCACCTAATGCATCAAGATTCTTTGTAGCTTTTCGTGGCGCCATAATCCTCAAGGAAACAAAATTAGCCTACTTGTGACAAGAGAAGTTTGTAAGCTCTACACTGAATAAAAAACTGCTAATTGCAAATGGTAAAAACGATTTTGAAATTCTAAGTGCTTTATTCAAAAAGTCTATCGATCTTCGTATATCTCTACTCATGAAGAATTTATTAAACTTAATGGATTTCATTACCCATTGATTCACAATCTTTAATTGAAATCATTAACCTTAATCAATTATAAATGTCATTAATATTTCGACGGTTCGCATTCAGAAGTTTTGGATGTGACAGGGTGGAAATCTCCTGAAGTCCGAATTTGCGGAGGAGTTAACCTCTAAGTAATAAATTTTATGTCTTAATTAATCATGTTTTAAAAATGTTGTATTAACTTTAAGTATTTTGGGAGTTCAGAATTCAGAAGTTTTGAATTTAGCAGAAGGGAAATTTTCAGAAGTCTGAAACTGCGAAGTGATTAATTAACACTTAATCATGACTAATTAAAGTAGTTAACTGCTTTATTAACTCTTTGAAACCCTTTTTTTCTTTTGTAATTACTTTACTTCGACACTTTGATACTATGGGGATTTTGAAATCAAAAGTCCCGAAGATAAATCTCTCAGAGTGATGTGGCAGAGATGATGTCATTATGATGATGTGTTAAGGAAAGAGAGGTGCCACGTGTCACTTGAAAACGTGAAAATCATCTGACTTAAATGTCAAAAGTAAGTTCCATGTGTCAACCCAAGAAAATACATTTAAAAGACATGTTTCCTATGACTCGTGTTCATAACTCCTTTAGGAAAAGTCACGAGTGGCTATCTTCGGGACTTCGGAGTTTTGGGGTTTTTGTTGTTTAGGTTTGTTGGAATACCTGAAGCGCGAAGCCACTATTAAAGGCTTTTGTTTAAAACTTAGGCGGATTCAAAACTTCAAAGATCATTAGGACCATTCGATCAAATTAGAGTAACTCACTGATGATAGATACCGTAAGTGCCTTATTGATAAATAACAACCAATGGATTTATTTTAGTTTTAAAAGGATGCTTTTAAAGTTTTTTTCTTTTTTGGGTAAAATTTTATTTCTAAGAGGTAAAATATATAAATCTCAAAAGCTCAAATTTATACGTGTTCTAACATAGGCTCCATTTGGGGATTGTGGCTCCCTGTGAGGCACGAAAGAACAATAGACCAAGTGCCTTTATTGGATAAATGGAGTCATTATTTCTTTTTGAAAAAAAAATTCTAGTCTTATTTAAGAATTAATCATACATAGAAAAACGAACTTAACCAAATCTCAAAAAACCTTCAAAACATACTTAATGATTGATCTCAAGTTAGGCTATTTAAAATTTCCTTTTCCTAAAACTGATTTTAGAATTGTTTAAGATAATCAAAATATCTTTAACTAAAATATCAGTCTTTGACCAACTTTGTTCACTTCAAGGTTAAGCAGATGTAACAATTTAATTAGGGAATCCCTAGTTGGTTCATGATGTAAATATCACCAGAAAGAGAACTAGATAACAGAGTATGATATATGGATATGTATGGAAACCTTACAAATATCATAGATATTTCTTCACTTCCAACGAGCCTGTTCAATACCCCGGTGAAGTTATCTACTTCTCCCATTGAATTTCCTTTCACCACTTCAATTAACACTTTCACATTTTGCGGAGATGAGGGCAATCAATTTATGAATTTCCTTTCATCATCTCTTTTGGACAAGATGGGGGCAATCAAATTATGAATTTCTTTTCACCATCTGTCTTATATTTTAATATTTTGAAGTGGGGGCAATCAATCTATATGTAACATACAATGGATGATATCTATTTAAAATTTTTGAAAAGAAGGTTTGTCAACAATTTTAAGAATATTCTGAAACTAACTTTCTTCCAATTTTCAATACACCTTTGCCTATAGGAATTTTTTTTATAAGAATCTTAATCTTTCAGGGATCAACCTTGATCGAATTAGTTAGTTTAAAGTCTGATAGAATAGCTAAAATTATCAGGATTATCCTAGACATATTTTTTCAATTAAAATCAAAGGAACATAAATATTTTTGCCTAATCTTGTTTTGAAAATATGTTTTTAAGTTCTCAGAGTCAAGGTAAGTTTCTTTCTTTCTACGAAGACTAAGAAAGGATAAAGAAAATCTAAAGTGGATAAGAACTTGGGGATAGGTAAAAGGAACCAAATCGAGGATTCAGAGGATTTGACACAAATATCTTAATCCTACACAAGTTTCTGTATTTAGTTCAGAGTCCCTTCGAGTTTTATTTATTTATTTATTTCAGAGATGGCTTTAGAATTTATCAACATGACATATTAAGTTGTAATTTTATACCTCTCTACTTTTTAGGTCGGATGATATTATTATTATGAGAAAACCTTCCTTCTAATTCATTTCAAAAAGAATTTTCTTAAAATTTTATTTGAACTATAAGAAGAGTAGGAACTCATACCTTGTTAAGAACCAAACATCAATATAGCATAGAAAAACCTCAGGAAAAGTACTCAACGCCTTGAAAAAGAGAAAATTTTAGATAATAAGCCTCTTTGAGGGGGCAACCTCCTTTTACCCCACTTAAATGTTCAAGTACAAGATGATTCAAAATGAAAATGTCTCCTTGGTATATATAGGAGACTAGGAAGTATAATTACAACTAATGGCCTAAAGCTGACATAAATAAAATAACATTACTAATATAATATGCCCCAATTAAGGGGTAATGAG
>JASDQU010359761.1:0-11717 GCA_032191745.1 Picea mariana | reverse complement strand
GAAAGCTATCGCTTTCCACAGCGCACAATGAACCTTTTGAAAAGACGTTATCTGTGGAAAGAAAAAATTACATTTTTGAAGGAGAAGACTTTATGGATCGATTATTTCCTAAGACACACGAAAACCAAAAAAAAATTCAGCTGTTAAAAACTCAAAAATGACTTGAAGACACTAACTAAAGCTATGGTATCAACCCAAAACTCGGCCGAAAGGACGGTTTCATTTTGGGAGTTAACAGGAGGATGCCCCCTCGAAGAGGCAAGTGAACAGGAGAGGATCCCTTCCATAATAGGATCCATTGTATGGTGTTTCCCTACCTCAAGGGTTTCTATAATAAAGTTTTGGTTTTCTATATGGTTTCATATATCTTGTGTATCTATTGTGATATTTTGTATTCAGGTATTTGGTTCTTAACACTTTCACTCATTCACACACAAAATTCACTTATCACTCACATAGTTTTCATCTCGAAACATGGAGGTCAAAGTAAGTTTCCTCCAAAGGGATTCTGAAACACCCCACCCTTTTCTTGAGGAAACTATCCACTCCAATTTAATTTCAACGAGATTGTCTCACACCCCCAATCTCTCAAACAAACCACATCTAAAAATTTTCTAAAAACTCACTAAGTTTTCCTCCACAGGAGGTACCAAAAGAAAGTTTTTCGTTTAGGTAGGATTTCGGGGATAGGCATCCAAATAACTCCCCATTATTTGGTTCTCACATTGTCAAAACAATAGAAGTTGTCAAACAGGGAACTTTAAATCCTCCAATTCAAGTGTTCCTAACACCATAAGGCAGGGAAATACCCATGAAGGGTTGAAGGCTGAGGTCTAGTTGTTTTGTGCATCCCCCCTTGAGGCACCCACCTCTTGGACGGGATCTAGCCTGCGACCGATTTCTTAAGTCGAAAATCTAAATGTCGCACTTTGACCGAGGTACCTAGTGACCAAATTTTAGGACATCTACCCAGGTGGCAATTGTGGGCTGCAATTGCACCTTGATTAGATTATGTGTGGCTATTGGGAAATATCACCAGCTCTTTCGAGATATGCCCCTTTTACCCCTCATTATAAATGATTACTTCATCCTTCACTAGTTTCTCTTCCAGTGACTTCAGACCCCACTGATTGAGTACTATTGGAAGGTCCAATCCTATTTGAGAGGAAGGACGTTACGTCTTTTAGGACACGAGCATTTGTTTTCTTTGATCCCCCTCGCGGACAAAACCCAATTATCTACATATATGCTTCTTTTTCAAAATACTTTATGATACACTTATGATTACATTTGATTTAGATATATATTGTGTAAAGTTCAAAAATTGCAGCAAACACTCTTGTTTATTTATTGCTCTCACCACCATCCACACACATCCACTCAGCTAGTTGAACACCATAGGGGACCCACAAAACCCCCATCGTTCCAGACGCTTGTTGAACCCCCCTCCTATTTTAGGGGGAGTTCCTAGTCTTGCCAACTCATCGACTCCATCTTCTCACACCTCTATGAGTGCCACTATCTTAGGATAATCTTTGCTTGGTTCCACCTTACTTGGGTCCAATTCCTAAGGTCCACCATCCACTCGCTCTCCTTTACATGGAAGTGGGGCACCAACTTCCTCTCAAGGGGGAAGTACCAACCCACCTATGCCCCCTCAAGGGTCAGGTTCACAGAACACTCACACCATGGCTGGAACTAATCCTCCACCACCACTCCAGATGCCATATTTGGCCTCTCTTAACATACCATATCTAAGCAAACTCACAAATGATCCTATATTGCATGAACCCACATGGCCTGCAATGCCTACCAAACTACATTCAGATATCCCCAAGTTTGAAGGAAAGGGAGGGGATGACCTTGCCAACCATGTCATGACTTTCCACCTATGATGCTCTTCCAACAACATTATGGGTGATTCCATCAAACTACGATTATTTCAATGCACGTTCACTGGCCCATTAGCCAAATGGTATGTAGACGAAAAATCAGGGTCCCATGCGAATTTCGAGTCCTTGGCCAAAGCATTTTTTACCCTCTTCCAATTACCAACCCACCATGACAATGGTCTTGAACTACTCTTGTTGAAGGAAAATCTCCCTGCGGACAGGTAGATCTCCTCTTGAGAGCTAGACTCTTAACTCTTAAGACAAAATATGCTTATCGTGGACACTGACTTCCTTTTAGATCTAGATAAACTAATGTGTGAGGAGGAAGGAGAAAATAAGTACCTTTTACTAGTGTTTGTCCTTGCACGATCCAAGTTGAGTTCCAATCTTGAACTCCTCGATAAGTCCTGTAGACAAACAAAAGTACAAACAATTTCCTACTCTACTGATATTAGCTTTAAAATAGATCTATCTATTAGAGACGAATTTATGTGAGATCAAACACAGAATTGAAAGAAATAGGGCAAGCATATTACATTAATGAGAACAACAATGAAGAAAACTTACAACCATAAATGTGAGTGAAAAAGCTTCATCGAGTTCCCCTTTTCCAAACCATTTCTTAAACAGTCCACATGCAGAATGTTGATGATCCAAATGACATACCACTCATGAGATCATAAGTCGGGTATAATTCTCAATCTCCATTCCCCTCCCTCCATGAAAATCCCTCATTATATAAGATTTGGAGACTTAACCACCATGGAGAGAATCTCTCATCAGATCCACTAAGAAATGGATCTCTAAGATATTTAGGGAGAAAATATATCTTAAGGATTTTGGGGAGGAAATATCTCTCAAGGATTTTAAGAAGGAAATATTTCAACCATCCATGAGATCCTCCACCTTCCCTAAAAAATAGGAAACCAAATGTGAGGTGGATCCTCACACTTATTACTTTCTTTTTCATAAATATTAATAATAATTCATGTGCACTTGATTCTCTCACTTAATCAATTTCTTTTCCATGAATATTAATAATAATGCATGTGCATTTAGTACTTTTTTCCTTCATGTAATATATCCCTCCTCCACATTGACTAGGGATTGTGACATAGGTTATTCCATGGTGTCAAGGTGTATGCGACACTTATATGACACTTTACAACACTTAGGGTGAGGTACCTAGGTGTGCAAATTTCATGTGTAAAAGAATGCCCCCTAAAGTGTGAGGTCAGAAGAGAGAATGATGGCCAAAACACTTTACAAATATTTAAAGCAAGGGTGTGGAATCGGAGAACCTGATAGAAGTGCACACAAACATCCAACAAATATTATGACATGTTTCAAACCCAAGGCAGGCATACCTATGCTTGAGTGATAGAGACTTGCAAGATATGGCCACCATAAAATACACTCCGGATCCATAATTATATTGATAAAAAGGTATAGCCACCAAAAATACACTGTAGATCTATACTCCCATGACCTGAACTGATCATAGCCACGAAGAATACACAGTGGATCTATGAGATGACAAGACATAGCCACGACCAATACAAAGTGGATCTATGTAGCAGTATATGTGTCATTGTTCAAAAGAAGCTCCTGCGCAACCTGGGAAAAGTACATATAAGAGTGATGACTCAACCCAGGGTCTTCTTATCGATCATGATGTAGTACGAATCTAACTATGTGAATAGATGTCCTGATGTCGAACATGGTAGAAACCACTTGATTACCGACCAATGATGTAAACCGTTAACAAGCACGAGGGAGATCACCATTGATGTCAATGATTCCCAAGGTACTCTAGTACATTCCAAAAAATGTGAATGGATGAGCTGAAGTTGAAAATTCATGGAATCGTCCAATCAGAGGTTGATGATGTTAACCCACTGTCATAAATGAGGAGGCCTGCCATTAAGGCATGCAGGTCCCAAGGTACTAACTGGTTTCTAGGTCTAATCCCTGGATAATGTGTTGAGGTCGACAGGGAAAGACTTGTTGCAAGAGGGCCTTGATGTATCCCCCATCAACGACACGAAACTGACATAGAGATGTAATTAGTGGATCAAAAGAACATGAACTGACATGGGTATTGAAACAAGATATTTGTGATGGCTGACTCTCGAGGTAGATACTTCCCTTGAACACTGAGGTATGACAACCAAAACATGACATGGACCAAAACTTGATGATGCAATGGATGTTGTGACTTACGTCGGGTGACCCAAAGGAGTAAAGGAAACTCAAATGATTGGCTCAGTGCAGAGGTTCAGTGGATTAAAATGCGTGCAAAGACAAGGTGTCGTGTTCAAGGGTGACTCTAAGAGTTACTTGGTAATGTTCTCAAAAACTGCTTGCCTTGCTTCTTTCAATTTTTTCCCCCATCCAGATAGACGAGTACCTCTTTTTAACTTTTTAACAAGCTCGAGGAGGGTAACACATGATCGATATAACTCACCTTCGTTAAGTTCCTCTTCCTTTTTTTAACAAACTGGAAGAAGTAAGGGTTCGATCCCATATGGGCCTATCGATGTTTGTTTAACGAGTCCAAAGATAGAAAACTCGAAGGTTTTTCATGATTATAGAGTCTGAAAAAACACTTAAAAGAGAACTCTCTCAGTTCCTTTTTCATAAAGTATTCTGATGAGACCAAAAAAGAGATAAACTATCGCTCAACAGACGTTTTCTTCAAATGCTTTATTGAGCGTGAAGAGAACAAGGTCGCTCAACAATCTTTTCATGTTTAGAAAGTCTGAAAAGAACTTAAAGATGACTCCAATGTTGTCCTTTTTCGTAATGTTAGTCTCGCGAGGCCGAAAAAGAGATAAATTATCACTCGAAAGACGCCCTTTCAAACCTTTTAATGAGTGGGAAAGGAAGCAAGATGACTCGGTAATCTTTTCATGTTTAGAAAGTCTGAAAAGAGCTTAAAGAAGACTCCAGGGGGTTCCTTTTTCGTGTATCCATACAGGTCCGAAAAAGAGATAAAAGTCTACATGAATGCATGAGCACAAGAAAGAACAAAGACTAAGCTCGGCATGCCCCCAGCTTGCAAAAGCTAGTGGGATAACTCCAAAATGATCATCAAAGGCTGGAGACATGCCCTCCAAGCTTCAATTCATTCACCGACTTTGAGGTTGTCACCAAGTTCTCTACTAGATGAGAAAAAAAAAGGGTGGATGAAAAGAAGGTTCAAGAGAGGTGACTGTTTCATTTTTTAACGAGCTTGACATAGGAAAAGAATTATTCTCAAGGCCTTTGCTTCATTTTTGAATGAGCTTGCCACAAAGAAGAGAAACTATGCTCGTGACTGCTTCTTGATCATGGCTTCCAAGAGGATAATTCTCTGGAAGGATACCATGTCAAGGGACAAAACTCGATCATGGCCTCCAGAAGATCTTCGCTGTATGGAAGATAATCACTCGGGAAGGAACACATGTTGAGGGTTGAGATAGGAGTAAGGAGATCAGGCTCCAATAACCCTACCGAAGAAATCACCATGTCCACTACTAGATCCAAATCATCGAAAGTTGAAATCATGGGAGACGATAGAAAATCAACATCAGGAGGGGAGATCGACTGTATATCTACCCAAATTTCTTCACCAGGGGGAAGAAAAGAGGATCGGTGATGGTTATTATCTCGAGGTAACTTGTCATTGCGAAACATTTCCGGAATAGATTCATCAAAAGGAAAAATTGGGGAAATGCAGTCGATTCTGGATGACGAGGAACTCAACCGTGATTGCATCGAGGAACTGTCGAGTGCCATTAGATGTTGGTCATCCGACGAGGGAGAAGTGGATTGGATAGAAACGCATGACGTTTTGGCTAGACTAAGTGGCACGGTGTCACCTAGTGCATTGAATTCCAACGGACAAGGTACAATCCAAGGGTCAAATGATTCCAAAGATTGATAAGCCGCGGTCGAAATCATATTGACGGTGGCAATATGATGTGTAGTCTGTGAAAGTGGTGTAGGGAAGGTACCCATAAGGCTAGAATATTTAAGTAAGCCAACACCAACGCTTTCATACGCGATCTTGTGGTCTCCCAAGAAAGGAATATTGTTGGTAGCGGGAGCGCAAGCATCGATCGTACAGAAATCCAACTGATCAATAGTGACAATTTTTCCCTCATGAAGAAATTGTACACATCAAAAGACTGACGAGGCAACAACAGTCATAGCATAAAACCAACTTCTTCCAAGTAACAAGTTGTGATCGAGGGGAGCATCGACCACCTTGACATCAACAGTAACAGTTTTTCCACCCAATTGGATGGGCAAGGACTGTAAAAGCCCATGGGGATGAAAACCTCGCTCGTCGAAGGTGTGTAACATCATTGGGGATTTTTTGAGTGCTGGTGATTTTAAACCTTTCCAACACGCCAAAGACATGACACAAGTCGAGGCTCCCTCATCCAGAATAGTTTGGTGGATTTGTTGATTTTGAGCAACAACATCAACTTGGAAAGCAAGTTGGTGGGAGAGTCGAGACGCATAATTGTCCAGGTTAAACATGATATGGTTGCACAACTCAGGATCAACAACACTAAGAGAGGCCAAGAGCATTCTACGTTGACTGGGGCAGTGCTGTAGAACTTCTAACGTAGACATAGCACACGGTGCTTGAGCCAAATCTTCAACAATGTTGTAGTTATGGGTGGCACGTGAACTAGGATTAAAGGTAGCTTTGCATATAGTTCTCTTAGGAGGGCGTAATATAGATTCAAATGAGGGTTTCTCAATTTGAAGTGGTCTAGATGGAGGATTAACGGATGGAAGACTAACGGAGGATGATGATGGATCTGGTAAATTACCGGTACCGTTAGTGTCTTTTCCTTTGTCAGGGTTACCTGGTGTGTCGTAGGTCTTAGATCGAGTGGTCAAATTAATCCCATTAAACATATAAATATGTGCACACGACGAGGCCTCATCATGAGGATCGCTAGAACTACCCCCAGGAGAGGGGGTTTGAGCAACCATGGATTGTTGTCGTGGAAAAGGTTGAGTAAGCACAGCGGGTAGTGACCTTCCTTGGAAATTTTTGGCCACTTCATTGCGAAGTGGATAGTCTCAAGTGTAGTGATAGTCACCACAAATGATACATGATAATTTTAGTTTCCATTGTGTTTGCTTTTCGGTAGCAGGTGTTTGATTTTTTGGTTGTTCATTGTTATTTTTTGATTTATTCTTTGTCTTCTTCTTACCTCTGAATTGTTGTGAAGGGGCAGATTGAATTGCATTCACCTCAAAGATCTGAGTTTGGGGGGAGGTAGAGGAGAGTGTGGTCGACTGGGAAAAATATTGAGTTTTGATGGAGCCGATAACACCATCCGCATGATATGAGGATGACGGCTTAGATGGATCGGTATTAGCTTGAGTAGCATTCAGAAGAAAATTATACAAAGTACCAGATTGGGAATAAACCAAATCTAAATACTGAGCCTGAGCGATGGCTTGTTCCTCTGTGACCACACCACCCATAGCGACATTGCGAGTGATCAGGGGTAAAATTGATTTAGTAAACCATTTCGCTAATAATATGTCAGGAATGATTTCCTTGATCATCCTTCGTCATTGCCTCCACTCATGAATATGGTCAGAGATATGCACGGAGTTAGTTTGATGAAGGAAGGTCAAGAGTTCAGTACCTGTATCGTAGCAAATAGGTAGTTGAAAGTGCATGAGGAAAGACATGGCGAGGGAATTGAAATCATGAAAAGAAGCACGTTGTAGTTCAATATACCACTTTTCCGCCGAGCCTGTAAGTATTCGCTAGAAAAGATGCAAATGTATAGAATCATCCATGAGGGAGTTTGATGAACACCACAAATGGAAAGTCATCACATGGTTGTTTGGATCTTCACCAGATTTTTCGTCAAATTTCAGAATATCAGAAGGAAGTTTAGCTGGAATGATTGGCCAAACCGGTGAATGAGAAATAAGATCATTAGTTAACTGAGACAAGTCTGGGAGATCCAGAGTCGCAAGGAAAGGAAGTTGTCAGTTAATTTGCGGATGATACTGGTGCGGCATAGGAACACCAGTAGGACCATAAACTAGGTTAGGTGGATAGTTGTAACCAATAGGTCCTCCTACATATGATTGTTGTTGGTCAAGATAAGAAGGATTCGATGGTGGATGAGAAACATTTGTATAACCCGGTGGGTTTTGAGCATTATAAGCCAGGTTATTTTCTTGCCCATGAGGAGGATAAACATGTTTCCCTTGAGAATGGCAAGGAGTAGATCCTGGAGGGGGATACATATTATACCCATGAGGAGGATAAGACTGTGGTCCCGGAGAACTCCAGGTGGTGTTTGGGATGTTTCCCGGATAAGATTGTCCGTAAGATGTTCCAGAAGGAACAGGATTGGATACTCCTCCTAGTGGCTTATTATATGAGTTCCCCCTAATGTGGGGTTGAATAAAAGTGCCTCATGAATATACTCCCCAGGATTGTGAAGGGTTTCCAACAAATGAATATTGCCCCCTGCCAGCGGTGGATTTACGATCGGGGTATGACTAACAAACGGAGGTTTCCCTCCAGGAGGAGCATGAAAAGGGGGCTGTCCCCTAGGAGGGGTAGGCCCACGATGGAAAGGTAGTCCTCCAGGAGGGAAAGGTTCATTAGACAGTGGTTTCCCTCCAGCTAATTGTGTTGGGCTAGCAGGGGTCTGCATTCTCGGCTGAGAAGATGTCCCAGCAGGATCGTGTGGAACATGTGGAGTTGTAGAGTAAAATCTTGTAGAAACGGGGGTAGGAATTGAAGTGCCTTGGAGATGAGTAGAGGTGATGAGTCTAGAATTAGGATGGACTTGTGTTGGTGTAACAGTAGGGTTAATAACCTGATCGACTGGGTGATTCATGGTTTGACCGGATGGTCCTGTTTCACTAGGAGGGTCATGAGGATGAAAGGGATGTCGAAAGGATTCGAAATGTTCATAGAGATTGCATCCCGATGAAGTCATCCATACAAAATGAGCAGATGTGGGATTGGTATCTACTGCGGTGCTAGGATGAACAAGATTCCTATACTCATCACCAAATATAGGTTCTGTGGATCCCATATATGTTTAGGTAAAACTCCTCTCCGGTAATTGTGGGACCTCTTCGTCTATGACGTTCCCAAGGGAGTCTAAACGAACCAAAAGTGGTTTTAGAGGGGTTACTGACACAGATGTAGTGGGATTTTCAACCATAACCAAAGCGCCTTCTGAGTTATCTAATGGAGGAGCAATAACACTTCCAGCGTCAGATTGATTTTCTACCTCTCTACGGTAGTTGTCTTCTAGAGGGTTAGGAGGTAAGGGTTGATAGCCTTTCAAAGGAATCCCTTGCATCCTACATGATCGACGAAGACCTTTATCATCTATAGGCTCAATTGTGGAGAAAAACAAAACACACTGAAAATCTAGGGCCAACTAACAAAAAGAAACAACATATGCTAATAAAATCTAGGAATCAACCAAGCAGACAAAAAACTTCTCTCGCTGATCTTACGAGTTGGTGATGAAATCCAACGTCGCATGATCAATTCAAGAAGGGGCTAGGATATGGTGGAACAGTTACAATGGTGACCTTCTTAACAAACTTTCACCTTGGTGCAAGATTCCACGCAGTAATTGTGGATTTACCCTCCAAGGAGCCCAAGTGAGTTTGACCTATGTCTGTTCCAGGTACAGTGAGACTTCCCTCCATCGTCACCTTGTGTAAGTACCTAAAGATTATGGCAACTAAAGACACCAATTTGTAGTGAGTCCCTGGGCAGGTATAGTCGATAGTCCAGTCCGAAATGTATGGGCAGGATAACAAGTCCGAAATCAACCCGAGAGGCTCCCATACATAATCATGGGTATACCTCCAAGTGACCCCCAATATACGATCCAATTACTACAAACAGTTGAACCATGGAGGGATAATCTCTGTAATTTACCCGAATGTGACCTTGTGCATAACCCCTGTGAGAGAGGGGGATCCCAGAAAACCAATACGACAATTGGATTTGACTCTCCCTAGCTCAGGATGCTAATGTTTGTTTTGAAAACTTTGGAGAGTTGTACTCAGAGCCTAATCCAAAGTGCTAACCCTAGTCTACTGTTGGTGGAAGATCTTAAAAAAAAAAAATGTTCTAGTTAATTTTTAAATTAGCGTTCATTTTACAGTTGTTCTTTACTCAAAGGGTGTATGAAAATGAAATTGATGGAATGATGACTCAGTTCCCAAAAATATGCATAAAAGATGATAATCAATCGTTTCTTTTCAATGAACGCCTATTTAAGGGAAAGAGAAAGAGTCATTTTCACTATTAAACACTAATATGGAATGTCCTCAATCAATTTGTTCTCAATCAAATGTAATGCAATTCTAAAAAACTTCAGAAATTCCTTCTAATATGTAAACCAATCATTAATATGTATCATTGTCATTTGTATGCAAATGATGATTAATTCAATGAAAAAACTTCTCCTACCAACTACCCTTTCAGATCAAGGAGATTTGGATAGGCATAAGTAGGTTTCGCACAAACAACACACCCTCTTTCTATGATTGAAACAAGAAGCAAAGAGAAAACAAAAGATAACAAAGAAAATCAAACAATTCACACGAAAGAGAGATGTTTAAGAACAATGACCTCGAAGAACCAAATGAGATGATTCACAGATTTCTGATGCCCTTCACCAGAGTTCCCGCTCAGTCGGATAAGAGAGAAGAAAGCAGTGGATTGATTCCAAGTTCTCAACAGCAGAAAAACTCAAAATAAAGAAGAAGGCCACAAAATATGAACAACAAAGTGCTTATTTCTCAGAAGGAAGGATGTCAAAGGTCAATAGGAAGAAGCATTGAATCACAAAGAATCTCAGCAAGTGAAAAACAGAAATTGGATCTCAGAAAAAGCAATTCTTGAAAGGATTTTTTGCAAAGAGAGGCTAGAACTATGGTGTAAGGGGAACTAGAGAATTATAATGCTCTGTCTAAGACCAAGGTGGAGCACCAATGCTCTGATAACAAGGTAGGGGAGCGCCAAGCTTCCACAGCTCACAAAATTATCCAAAAAACCCAAAATTTCAGTCAAACTTTGGCAATCAAGATGAATGTGATGGGGTAAGGAGTCAATAAACATATGAAATCAAACATACGAGGTGAAAAAGGTCTAAAAATATTGAAGGGAAATATAAGGTCTACGAGGAAAACCAAAACTGAATGTTTCGATTCGATCCCCAGTGGAGTTGACAATTTTTGTTGAAGGAAAATCTCCCTGTGGACAGGTAGATCTTCTCTTGAGAGCTAGACTCTTAACTCTTAAGATAGAAGATTCTTATTGTGGACACTGACTTCCTTTTAGATCTAGATAAACTAATGTGTGAGGAGGAAGGAGAAAAGAAGTACCTTTTACCGGTGTTTGTCACTGCATGATATGAGTTGAGTTCCAATCTTGAACTCCTCGATAAGCCCTGTAGAAAAACAAAAGTACAAACAATTTCCTACTCTACTGAGATTAGCTTTAAAATAGATCTATCTATTAGAGACCAATTCATGTGAGATCAAAAACAGAATTGAAAGAAACAAGCCAAGCATATTACATTAATGAGAACAACAATGAAGAAAACTTACAACCATAAATGTGAGTGCAACAGCTTCATCGAGTTCCCCTTGTCCAAACCCTTTCTTAACAGTCCACACGTAGAATGCTAATGATCCAAATGACATACCACTCATGAGATCATAAATTTGGTATAATTCTCAATCTCCATTCCCCTCCCTCCATGGAAATCCCTCATTATATAAGATTTAGAGACTTAACCACCATGG
>JASDQU010359760.1:0-10860 GCA_032191745.1 Picea mariana | reverse complement strand
GACTTTTTCCAAGTTTTTCAAGGATTTGTCAAAAGAATCACCATGCACAGAGAAATCATCCATATATACCTCTACACATTCATGTACTAAATCAGCAAAAATGGCCAGGACTGCTCTTTGAAAAGTAGCTGGAGCATTACATAAACCAAAAGGTAATACCTTATAAGCATATGTAATCCATGGGCATGTAAAAGTAGTTTTGTCCTGATCCTCTAATGCTATATTGATTTGGTTATAGCCACTAAATCCATCTAGGAAGGAAAAATATTTTTTCTGAGCTAGTGAATCTAAGACTTGTTCTATGAATGGTAACGGAAAATGATCTCTAAGTATTGCTTTGTTCAATTCTCTATAGTCTACACAAATTCTCCATTTCCCATTTTTCTTAGGTACAATAGCTAATGGAGAAACCCACTGACTTCCAGAGATAGGGTAGATGAATCTTACCTTTGATAATTTTTGTAATTCTTCTTTCACTACCTCTTTCAATATTGGATTCATTCTTCGTTGTGGTTGTTTGAGTGGTCTTATGTTATCATTAGTGTAGATAGGATGAGTGCATGTTTCAGGATGAATCCCCTGCATATCAGTATATTCCCAAGTAAATGCTTTATGATATTTCTTTAATAGTGCAATCAATTGTTCTTCCTGGGATGGTTCAAAGTTTGTGCCAATATTCAAGTATTTCCCAGGACTAATTTCAATTATCTTGCTTTGAGTATTTTCCATAGAGATAACTGGAAAAATGTCATTAAATGTTGACTCTAAAGAATGAATTGTGTAATTTTCTTGAAAAGTTTGTCCTAAGATCTCATCTGCAGCAATGTATTTTGTGTCTCTTGATTCTTCTGAGATACCTGGTTTAGAAATGAAATAGTCTAATAGATCTTCATTGTTTTCCTCCCTAAAATCAAAGGCTTGATTAATACTTAATATAGGTTGAATTAGTTCTTCATGTTGTTGCTTTGTTTCATCAAGCCAAGGTAATTCATCTATTACAGAAGGTTTTTGAGCAAGAGGATAAAGTGTGATTTGTTTCCTTTCAGTTCCATGTGAGATAATCATATTCCCTATTCTACAATCGATGAAAGCATCTGCTGTGGCCAACCAAGGTCTTCCAAGGATCAATGGATGGCCTCCTAGATTAGATTTTGGTTGAAGGACCAGGAAATCTACTGGATACTCCCAAAAATCCAAAGAAACTATGATATCTTCAAGTATACCTTCAAGAACTACTTTAGATCTATCAGCTAATTCTAAGACCGTAGTGGTTGGTCGAAGATTTTGTAGATTCAAATTTCTCATTGTCTCTAATGTCATCACATTGATAGATGCTCCTAAGTCAATTAATGTTTTAGAGATTGAAAAATTGTTGATTGTTATGGTTACCATTGGAATTCCTGGGTCAACATATTTTTCGATTGAAATGGTATTTGACATTAGGCCTACTAGATTTCCAATTACATGAATTGTTGGTGGATCCTTCCTTATTTTGTTAATTTTCTTTGAACATAATTCCTTAATTGTTTTTGTATAGATTGGGATATCCTTAATATCTTGCAATAAAGGAATTTTCACACAGACTTTCCTTAATTAATCTAAGACATCAAACTCGGGAAGAGAGATTGGTAATTTCTCTTTAACCAACCTTTCTGGAAAAGGAGGTGTTTGGATATTTGATGTTTTACCCTTCTGGATTTGATTTTCTATTGGTAGCTTTTCTGTGCTAGGAATCTCCTCTTTTTAAATTTTTTTTTCTATGATGACAGGAGAATCCTTTGGTAGAACTTTCCCAGACCTTAAGTGGATAATTTGAAGAGGGAGGATTGAGTATGATGGTCCTTCTTCAATGTTATACATGGGTTTTTCCACTTTATTATTATGATTGGAGATTGGTTGGGATGGTAATTGAGTTGGTCTGGGTGGAGGTTGGTTAGATGGTAGCTGGAGTTGTTGTGGTGCAGGTTTTGATGATTGAAAATATGAATTTTGTGGTTGATTCTGCTGGAACTGTTGATAAGGAAAAGGTTGATATGACTATTGATATGGATGTTGGTATGGTTGTTGGTATAGCTATTGGTATGGATGATTTCCTTGAGCATACCCTCGCCAACCTTGAGGAGGTTGGTTTTGGCTCTGATGAGAAGGCCAAGTTTTCCAAGGCATGGGTGCATTCCATGAATTTCGAATAGGAGTTTGAAAATTCCGAGGAAATTGTTGAGAGAATTGAAGAGCAAAATTTTGAGACATACCTGTGAAACGTGGCTGCCAAGGCTTCCTTGATGCTAAGTAATAAAGAGATTCCATTCCTTGTCCTTCTTCTATGTGAGTAGCTTGCAGTTCTTTTAACCTTGGAAAATCATCAGTGGCATGATTATCTGTACATAATCCACAAACTTGAATTCTGTCTAAAGGACATTCTCTCGGTGCATGTTTTTTTCTACATTTAGGACAATAGATGGCTAATACTTTATCTTGTTCCTCTTGCTTTTGTTTAGCTTTCATTATGTCAATTTGTGAACCAAATGTGTTCATAATATCAGTTTTAAATCTCTCAAACAGATTCCCTAATTCTGATTTAGTAACACCATTGGAAATTGATTTAGTTGACTTTGTCACAATATCTCTTTGTCCTCGTCCTCTTTCATCTTTTCCCCTTGAATATTTCTTACATAATTCAACAATTTTTGGGAAAGGAAGGTGAGAAATATCCCCTACCCCCATTAAATTAAGAGCCTCCAAATTTTCATCTAAAATTCCCTTCAAAAAGATAGTACGAATGACATCTAAAGGAAGATTAGATTGCTTAGATTTGTGCATATTATAGAGAAATTTTTCTAGATATTCTTCTAAGCTTTCGTCTTCACTTTGAGATATTTTAAAGATATCTTCTTTAGAGTCTTTGGACTTACAATAGGGATGATATTTTGTAAGAAATTTATTTTTCATGTCATCCCATTATACTATGGTTGCTTCTCCCAACCCCATGAACCATTTTAATGCATATCCTTTCAAAGTTGCAGGAAATAAATGAAGTTTTTGAGCATCATTGGTATATCCATATGTTCGAAAAACGATGTCAAATTCAAANCAAATGTAGCATGTTCTTCTTCCTTCTCTTCATCATTTCCTCCTCCTTGTGTCTCTTCCTTGTGTCTTTCATTCATCTTTCTTCATTTCTTTTCCTTTCTAATTCCCTTTCCATTCTCTCCCTTTCTTGTCTATCAACTTCTGACATTGCAAAGAAGTTTTCTGTTGTACAGTCAGATATTTCTGTTGGAAAAAGAGGTTGTCCTATTTGTTCAAAAATAGTTTTCTTTTCTTTTTGATTTCCTACAGAAGATATTTTTGATTGTATTTGTTTCTTCTTTACTTCATGAGCTAATAGAACTTGTCTTTCTATGAGAGTTAATCTTTGTCCTGAACGTTGCTTTTCCTCTAATTCTTCCAAAGTGATTTTTCCAGCAGCTGGTGTAGTAGATTTGTATTTTTTAGTTGTAGATGTTCCTGCTCCTACAGATGGTTGATTAGTTTTGGGGGGGTTCTATTTTAAAAATATGCCTTTATCATCCCTAAGTTTAGACATAAATAAACATAACTTAAAATTAATTCTATGCTGTGTTTTTTTTTTATGAATATATATGTTTTTTTATCTCTAAATATGCCTCCCCGACAATAGTGCCAAAATGTTAGGCTTCAATCTATTGATGTAAATTAGAGTACAAATGATTGTCAATATAGTGTTTGTAAGACTTAGAGGCACATCCAAAGTATATGGATTTAGAAATAGATTTTATCTTTAATGGAGATAAACCAAAACCTATTCTAAGGGATGAATATGGAATATATGCTAAGCTTCTGTTCAGAAGTCCTATTCATAGATCTCATAATAGTAATCAACAATTGTTTTCCTAAAGAGTATCAACAGTAAGCATTCAAGAGATGTTCAAACTAGTTCTAAGACTTATCAAAAAGCTAGAAGGACAAAACTCTTATTCAATAGATGCATTCATTGTCTTCTTTCATTCATTCATTAGCAACTATCATCAAATTAAATCAAAAGTACTGAAAGTGTAAATAACTCAAAAAGCATTCATGACTATCTTAATGCTTGAAGGCAAACCACACATTGAATTCTTATTCAAGAAATCATTCACAATATGAGTAAGGCTTTGAAACATTAAGCATATGAATTATCTATGGAATTCATCTAACTACAAAAATATATGAATAAAACTCATATACAACAAGATCTAATATAAAACATGTATCAAAGACTACTTGAAAAGAACATAAAGAAAGAGTGTACTAGTTTGGCAAAGGGGGCCCTCCAATGCTTCACTGGTACACTTGAGTTGTCTCAGCTAAGAAAGAGCTCCAACAACATTCACATCATATCATAGGAATTAACAGGAACAAAATGCAGAACTGATCTCAAGAGTGCAAATTCCAAAGTTTCTTCATTCACATTCAAGGGTTTCTTACTAGTCTATGCTTAAGAGTATTTATACAAGAGTTTCAAAACTAAAAATGCTGATAAATATCCTAAATATCATGATCAGATCCATAATATCCTAGGAAGGTCGAATGCCTCCTTCAAATCCATAATATATGGCCAAATCCCACTAAAATCCAAAACTATCCATGATTTAAGGCTAAAACAAGGTATTTTCTGCTGAAGTGGCCCTGTTTGACCAACGTTGACCGAACATCCGGAAGGCTCAGATATTGAAGATGATAGCTCATTATCCATCCTTGTACATCAGGGAACATGACCCAAGTCTTATTTTCACCCAGGTGTCCTGCAAGTACATGAACCTAGGAGCAATTACGGGATTTAGTCAAATCCTGTAATTTCTGATAAATTTTCAATTTTAATGCCAAAATTTAGAAAACTCAATTCTTAAGCTAAAGAATGATAAATATACCTTGCATAATCTGTTTTATGGAAAATATAGAATGAAATGAAGGCAAAATGGATGGATATAGAGGCAAAAGTGTGGTTTATAGAGAAAAAAGGAAGCATAAAAATGTCCTCAACACCTTTGTCCTCCAACATTGCGACTAAGACCAAGTTTTTCTCCAGAACTGGAACATGCATAACATATTTCAATTGAAATGGTTTTCCTGACTCCCTCTGAAAGGTAATGGTACCAATGCCATTCACACTGTATCGTCCATCATCGCCCATATCTATATGCATTTGGAGATCTTTCTCCTCCAAGTCAATAAAAAGATCTTTATCTCCTGTCATGTGGAAGGAAGCACCACTATCCAAATACCAAACCTATCCAAATGCACTTGACACCATGCATGCAATCAAGGATAATTCAAGTTCAAATTGCAAGGCAAGGGCCTCACTAGTCGCAACTCCAACAACCTTATTCTTCTTCTTCTTCTGTTGACAGTTAGTAGCGAGATTCCCACGTTCATGATAGTGAAAACACTTCACTCTGGACAAATCTAGATTCTTGCCTTTAGACTCATATTTTGAATGGAATTTCTTCCCCTTCCATTTCCTTTCCTTGGCATACAAAGCAAAATCCTCTTCATCATCATGCTTTAATGAAGAGCCATCTCTGGTGTTCTGCCTAAACTCCTCCTCCGCTAGATCCGACCATAGTCGTTCCCAATCTAGAAATTTTTCCCTTCCATTGACAAAGCCTTGATAACTATGCCAATTCTTGGGAATTCCTAGGAGAGACAAGCTCGCCAAATCATCATCAGTGACTATTATTTCCACAATCCCCAGCTCATCCCGACATTGGACAAACTTTGTGAGATATTTTGGAATGGAGTCATCCTTCTCCATCTTGATCTTCCTGAGTTTATCTTTGAGCACCAATTTCCTATGGTCGTTGTTGTTTTGGAATAGATCTATCAAATTACTCCACATTGAATATGGTTTGAATTTCCCATGGAGGCTTGAGAAAATTTGATCTCGTACTCCCTCCAACAGGATCCTCCTCGCCTTTGCGACTTTCTTTTGCCATGCATCAAGATTTGCAACGTCTGCAACATCTAGCTTAGGAACATTTTTGTCAATGAATTCCTTCAATCCATTGTCTTTGAGTACTGCCTCCATTCTGTCCTTCCAATAAATGTAGTTCAAGCTTCCCTCGAGTGCAAACTCTAACCTCAAGCCATTGAAAGCCATTTCGATCTTGAATCAGTTGTAACACCAATAAAGTCTTTCTGGAAATTCAAATTCTATCCAATCACAAACTCAGCTTCTGCAATCTTCTGTGCTCTGATACCATGTAGAAATTTCAATACAAATTATGTATTTCTTGGATTATCCTAATCTAACAATTATATTCCACTGTTAAATACATAATCACTTATACAAAAATTCTTGCAGAATTTAAAACACGATTGCCAATTGCAATATCAAGAAGAAAGATCAATCACACATAACACAGATGTTTTTACCCAGAAATCATAAAGCTAAAAACCCCACTATCATATATTATGTATATATCATGGATCATGAAATAATATCATACAAAACTCTAATCCAAGAGCTCTCAATACAATATACAATTGTCTCACACTTCCATACAAAAATTGACAAATTCATGTGCTAATTTACTGCTTTCAGACAACCTGCCTCCTCTACACAATCCCTGGTGATGGAAATCCCTGCAATGAATGAAATTCCTCTTGCCTAGGTTGTGCAATCCTCATGGGTACATCCAATTTGTGTGTGGTTGCATGAGTGCACCCACTAAAGTCATAATTGATAGTCAAACTGTCCCTTTCACCTTCATTTCAACTGGGTCTCCACTAGATCTCACATGCATGTAGTTAACAGTGGTAAATCTTCAGTTGCATGTGAGACCACTGATTGTGAATTAATTAATAATTAATTCACTGATCTCTGACTAGTGTAAGATCAGTTACAACTAGTAAAACTGAGCTTAACTCACTTAACTGAGTTAAACTACTTTACAACTCACATAACTACACATCCAACTCTGTTACAACTTTGAATCACTCAGTTGCAACTAATTCGACTTTCATGTCCCACCAACCAACCTTTGAACTTGAATTTCCTATAGCTAACTAATTTTCCACTTCAGTTAACTATTTCCAAGTGCTCATTGAGAATAGATTAATATTTATTGTCCAACTATTATTAAGGGATAATAATAGTCAACATACATTTATAAATAGAATTCGCTCACCATATATAAATAGACATCATCTATAAATACAATTTGCTCATCATATAAAAATAGACTTCCACCTACAAATATCTTGAGGCTCCATCCTAGTGTAGGTGCACAATTTTCACTAGGATCTTCTTGTTGAATCTCAACATTTATGAAGATGGAAAAGAGATGCTCATCTAGAAAAATATCGTCAAAAGGAATACTATCACCCTCATGATTAATGCGTGAATTAAAATCAGCTACTAAGTTCTCTTTTCCAGGTCGATCAAGGACAGTGATATTGAACTCTTGTAATAACAGGAGCCACCTAGTTACTCATCCATTGGTAATGGGTTTATTCATGATAAATCTAATGATAGAGTGATCTGTATGTAAAAATACCTCATATCCTATGATACAATGGCAAAATTTATTGATGGCATGGAAAACTGGAAAGAATTCCTTTTCAGTAACTATATTGTTTAACTCAACAGCGGACAAGTTATTACTCACAAAGTAAATGGCATAGGACTGTTGGTATTCTTTTTGTCCTAATACTCCTCCTATTGTAGTATCAGAGGCATAAGTGGATATGTGAAATGGAAGGGCCCAATTGGGTCCCCTAAGAACTGGTGCCACAGATAATATATCTTTTAGAGTTTCAAAGGTGTTTTGACACTGGTCAGTCCAAATAAAATCAACATCTTTTGTAAGAAATACAAACATGGGTGCAACAATCTTTGTAAAATTATCAATAAATCATTGGTAGTATCTGACATGTCCAAGAAAGCTTCTTACTTCTTTTTGAGTCTTTGGAGGTGGAAGTTTGACGATTACCTCAATATTAGAAGGTTCCACTCTAATCCCTTCATATGAAATGTGATACCCTAAGACTAGTCCTTCATTCAATAACATTTTACATTTTTCATGACTTAAGGATAGATTCATTTATTGACATCTGATAAGGAATTTATTTATATTATCTAGGGATTCCTGATAAGTATTACCATATACTATAAAATCGCCCATATTGTTAAGCCCTAATATTGGCTCATTACCCCTTAATTGGGGCATATTAGATTAGTAATGTTATTTTATTTATGTCGGCTTTATTCCATTAGTTGTAATTATACCTCCTAGTCTCCTATATATACCAATGAGACATTTTCATTTCGAATCATCTTGTACTTGAACATTTATGTGGGGTAAAAGGAGGTTGACCCCTCGAAGAGGCTTATTATCTGAAATTATCTCTTTTTCAAGGTGTTGATTACTTATTCTAAGGTTTTTTATTGATATTTGATTCTTAACATATGGTTTCAGAGCTCAAGGTCTTGGGGTTTCACTGCTACATATGAGACACCATGGAATTTTTGCTATAACTCTTTTTATACAATGATTCAAAAGGACCGTCTTGGAGGATATTTAGTAGACAGATCATGGTACATTGGGTTAAAATTTTAGCTCCTGAGGCCTTATACTTTTAGAGATATAGCCTTTTTAAGATAGGGTTCTGGAATCATCCTAAATTGAGCCATTGCGGAATTTTCGCTATAAATTTTTTTATGTAACGTTTTAGACCCTGAAATCTGGAGGATATTCTCAAAAATTAGAAAGGTATCTATGGTAACAATTTCAACTTCATGGTCATATGAAATTTGTAGATACACCCTGTGGAAGATAGGGTATCTGACTAGTCTCAAGTAGGTGTTTCGGGTAAAAAAATCATAAATTTTTCCTAGAGTATCCAAATTGCATGAGACTAGTTGCATTGGATAGTGCACAGACCTTAGTCATTCTTGTACGAGTTTCAAAATTTATATCAATTATTTTGTGTGGGGCACACTATACAAGTGAGATCTTATGGAAAGGATAAAAATCAGCAAGTTGTGGGGAAGTTATCGTAAATTCCACTTGGCACATCCAATTTTTATCATACCTGGGGAATTGAAGAGAAGAAATATCAGATACCTACAAAAAATAAAATATCATACTCAGAAGGGCTGAAATTTTGGAGATACAATAAAAGGAAGATTGTCTAGCAGAACCACCTCAAAATCAAGGTTAAAAGTGATACTTGGCCAACATGCCACCAAAAAATGGAAATTCTACACCAAATAAGCCTCCAGACAATCCTACTTGGACTCTTGATGAAGGTGAAGAAATGCGTAGGGACATAAATGAACTACAAAAGAAGATGGATTTAATGGAAGCTAAGTTGGATACTAAGATGGATTCAATGGAAGCTAAGTTGGATACTAAGATGGATTCAATGGAAGCTAAGTTGGATACTAATATGGATGGTTTAAAGGGGAGATCATGGAAGGATTAAAAAAATTCCTAATAGAGAGGACACCTGAAAGTGAAAATGTATCCCATGAAATTCATGATGAGGACACAAGGAAGGTGAATTAAGAATGGAGAAACTCCAACTTTGGGTTGAATACCAACCACATTCCTAAGATCGATATGAGGAAGTTTGATGGAAAGGACCCAACAACATGGATACTTCAGATGGAGCAATTATTTGATCTACATAATGTGCCACATACACAAAATGTATGAATTTCTTCTTTATATTTAGAACCCAATCAATTTGTATGGTATCGATGGATTTGTTCTTTCAAATCACTCGTCATTTGGACAATTTTCACAGAAGAAATGATAGCACACTATGAGGATACAAGGAGCAATACTTTCTCTACCCAATTGATAAATCTCAAGCAAAAGGGTTCAGTTACAGAGCACATTGAGAACTTCCAAAGATTGAATATAAAGGTAATAGATATTCTAGATGAGCACTTGATTGATGTATTCATAGTAACTTTAAAGGATAAAATTCAACATGAGGTTCTCCTTTGGGAACCCAAATCATTGAAGAATGCATTTAAGATGGCAAGAAATGTTGAACGTAAAAATATGGCTATGGCTGCTAGAAGGACCAATCCTAACATCTATAGAGAGAATAATTCTCCTTCTTCCAAAACAACTCAACCTACAAGGTTGACACCTCAACAATTGGAGGAAACAAAAGAAAAAGGTTTATGCTTTAATTGTGACATAAAGTATAGTAAGGGACATAAGTGTGGTGAGAAGAAATTATTCTACATAGATTGTGAAGAGNGAAGAACAAGAACCAGAACCATCTCAAGATGAAAACGTAGAAGAAATTTCATCTGAAGAGTTGACTCCCATGATATCATGTAATGCATTGGCTGGAATTAGCAATCCTCAAACCCTCAAGATCGAGGGATACATAGAAAAGAAAAAGGTAATAGTCCTAATTGATTCTAGCAGTACTCATAATTTCATTCACTATAAATTAGCCAAAGCTCTCAATTGCTTTGTATATCCAGCACCATAGTTTCAAGTAATGATTGTAGATGGAGGAATTATCAATTGCTCGAGAAAATGAAATAAGATCAATCTTACTATGGGGGAATATGTAATGAATAGTCCAATGATTGTTATACCCATGGGTGGTGTTGATGTTGTACTAGGAATCCAATGGTTACAATCATTAGGAACAATGGATTTCAATTTTCAAGAACTTTTCATGAAATTTTCATTGGAAGGAAAAGAAATTAAGTTAAGAGGTATCGCAGGGAAACCCAGTAAGGTGATAAGCTCTAATGGCATGGAAAAAATATTGAAAAAGGGGCATCAAGGCATTATTCCACAACTATGCTCACTAGATGTTCAAACA
>JASDQU010359758.1:0-11825 GCA_032191745.1 Picea mariana | reverse complement strand
GCTTTTGACATTCATGTTTATTGTAAAAAGGCATTCAGAGCCTCATTGTAATCATCTTCTTACGAATGCGAGTAGCCCTCACATCTCTTCTTAGAGATAAATTGCCACCATTCTAGCGAGTCTTTCACTCTGTATTTTTACAGTCTCTGTACATTTATTTCATTAATAGAAATCATGTATTACTATATCTACGTGTTTATGGTTGCATCTCTGATACATTTATGTTATTTTATTGGATATCTGCGATATCTCTGTGCATTTCTTTATTATATCTTGGCTCTCATTTTGTGCCGAAAATAATCCAGTTCAAATACTTGGGCTACATTGTTGATGAGCATGGGGTGCATGTTGAACTAGCTAATATCCAAGTCATCTGTGACTGGCTAGCCTCCACCACACTCACCAATCTTCAGAGCTTCTTGGGACTTGCCAACTTCTACTGATGGTTCGTGTTGGGATTCTCCCATATTGCATGAGCCCTCAGACAAGTGACCAAGGGAGGTGGCATGAAAAATTTCCCGTGGGGGAAGGAACAACAATGAGCATTTGATGATCTGAAGTATTTCTTGTGATCAAATCCAATACTCTCCTTACCTGATCTGCAACAATCGTTCGAGATTGAGACTGATGCATCCGACTATGTTGTAGGTGCAGTTCTCAATCAACACGGTCATCCGGTAGCATACCATAGTGAGACACTCTCAGATAATGTCCAAAAATACCCCACCTATGACAAGGAAATGTATTCCATTGTACAAGCTTGTTGTCAATGGAAACATTACATTTTGGGAAAGGAGACAATCATCCAAACTGATCACAAGCCTCTACAGTTCATACAGACACAGGGGAAATTGCAGAACGGTCACCATAAGAAGTGGTCCACCTACCTGCAGTAGTTCCATCTCAACATCAAGTATAAGACATGGATAAAAAATCGTGTCATTGACTGCCTTAGTCGACCTCTCCTAGCTGCACTCACAACCATGCTCGATTCCTATGGGCATGAGGCATCTGAGTGGCCCCAACTTTATCAACAAGATCCAGACTTCGCCACCACCTATCAGCTCTTGGGTACAGGAGTGAATGTCACCAATTTTCACATTCGGGCGGACTATTATGCCATATGTGCCATCTCTTTGTTCCTATAAGCGAGCGTGCAAAGCTGATTTGGGAGGCTCACTACAGTCGGATGGCAGGACATTTTGGCGTGGAGAAAATTGTGGTTGTTCTACAGAAACATTTTTATTGGCCAAAACTTCAACAAGATGTCAACAAGTATATCAGATCTTGCACTGCCTGTGCCATTACCAAGCTATCCATCAAGAAGCAAGGCTTATAAGCCCCTCTTCCTACTCTCTAGAGGCCTTGGGAATCCATCTCAATGGATTACATGTCTGGCCTTCCATCCACCAAGCAAGGCAATGATTGTGTATTTGTGGTGGTTGATCGGTTTTCGAAGATGGTCATTCTCACAACCTGCAAGAAGAGCATCATGGCAACAGATACTCTGAAGATCTTCTTCGAATGAGTGTGGTTCCATTTTGGGATACCACATACCATCATCTCTGATTAGGACAACATGCTCCTCAACACATTTTGGTTGAGTCTCTGGTCATTGTTGGACACCAAGCTCATTAGATCCACTCCCTTCCACCCTCAAATCGATGGCCAAACAGAGGTCATCAATTGAATGATTGTGCACATCCTTCACATGTATAACTCTAAGCATTCACGTACATGGGATGAGAGTCTTCCCTATGTTCAACACAACTACAGCAGGGATCTCCATAGCTCCACCGGCCATAGCCCCTTTCAAGTGGGGCTGGGATTCCAACCCTTGGGTCCCATTGATGTTGCACTACCTCTTGCAACAACACAGATAGATTCTTCACATGTTCATTCTGAGGCTGACAAATCCACCAGATTCATTGAGTGGATTCATCACATCCACTAACAAGTCCATGAGATTTTGCAGAAAGGAAATGCTAAGTACAAGCAACGCCACGATCAACATTGAGTACCACACAAACTTCAGGTGGGAGACAAGGTTTGGTTACATTTGCAGAAAGAATTCCTTACAAGGACCCATCGAAAGCTCTGTCCACTTCTCTATGGGCCTTACACTATCACCAAGGTTTTGGGTGACAATGGATTTGAGCTCAACACTCCCCCATTTCTTGGCTTGCACCCAGTGTTCAATGTGTACCTCCTTAGAGATCGCAGAACAATTGACACCAACATAGCTCAACCCTTCATGCATGGAACATGCATCCACTAATCAGATAGTGGAAACATAGATCAAGGGCACTCACCAGCAGAGGATCCAACTTTATCAGGTTGTCAAGGCAGGGTACCTCCTACACCAAGGCAAATGGCTCACTCGAGGCCAAATTTAACAGAATTTTCCTCACCTGATGGGGTCACTCAACACAATGGATACCATTGCTTCTTAAGGGGGGAGGACTGGTCCAGGTGGATATTGGTGGCCACCCACCTGTTCCAACTGACTCCTCTTGACATTTTTTAGTTCAACACGTTCTTTCGTACTTCTTTGTAATTGTGGTTTCTACACTTTTGTGGTTGTTTGAATCCCTACACATCTTCCAGGTGGAGATTGGTGGCTTCCCACCTAATCCAACTGGATTATATTTTAATTTTTCATGTCAGCACATATTTCTGTACTTCCAGGGTCCTTTTGGGGCCCTAAACAATGTTTTTTTGGCTTGCCACCGTCAAACTGTAGACCGAGTCAGAGTTCGATGGAATAATGTGTAGTTCTCTAAAATGCCTTTCCAATGGGCTATCACGCACCTAAAACATAGGTCGCATGCAAAATTTACGACCACGGGAATTTGAGGTACCAACTTATCCATCGGGGCCCACATAACTTTTGGTGTTTCATCTCCTAGGGTTAGGTTTTTGGATGTCTAGGGTTTTGGCATTCATGAGTAATCTTAAAAAGGAATCTGGAGCCTCATTGTAATCATTCTTCTCAGATGCATGTGCATAGCAACCACATCTCTTCTCATAGATAGCTACCACCATTCGAGCAAGTTGTTTCCAATTCTGCAGTTTTACAGTTTCAGCCTATTTTATGTATTCAATAGAAGTTATTATTCACTGGATATTTGTTGTTGTTATCTGTATCTATGTGTTATTGTATTCAGTCTGTTGTTGATTTCATTCCACTCATAAATCCATATCAAGATGAGGCCATGATTTTACCAAAGAAGGATTTTCATGATGAGAGTTTCCAACCTTTTCCTTTTTCATCTTGCTATTTCGCTAAAGATACGGCTGGGAATTTTCCTCATGATGGTGATTTTTCTGTTGGGAAAGAATGTTTTCAACTTAAGGTTTTCTGCATGGATTTTTACATACACATGAAAAGGCAACATGTTTTGGGTTGGGAGAAAAAAAATCCCTCTAGGCTTGGGTTGATCCCCTATCTTTTGTTCTCTTCTTTCATGGCCAGCCTTAGAGTGTTCCTTAGGTTCCTTCTCATCCCTTCTTGATCTTCGAGTAATATATTTGTAGTTAAGAATGAGAATCAACTTTTGTCTTCCTTTTTCATCCTTGTGTCGGGATGGATAGGGAAAGATTGTGATGATGCCTCCTTGCATGACTTTGTCTCTCTCACCTGCCTCCATGAGTTCGATTTCAAGATTAGTTATTATATGGTGTATGTTTCATCTCATGATATTTTGGTTCCTGTTAACCCCCCATTCCTAGGGATAAAAAGAGGTTATCATGTCTCGAGGCCCGCAATGGAGAACATGATATACACCATGATGATGATGATCAACATGTCCACAGATGGCAGCCCAACAACCCCCTATGATTTTCCTCCCAACACAGATAAACCAAGGCTCGTCATATTCAAGCAACCCAGGTTATGGGGCATGGTAAGTCAATGCCACCATGAGGTATGGTTAGTCCTAAATTTGTGATGCAAGGTGTTGTGATTAATTTATTAGGCATGTGGACAAGGATCATTGGTTGAAGTGGATAGTGGATCACTTGCTTGAGAAATTGTTTTGGTTTCCTTGTTTCACTTGGGTGGTCATCTTTTGTGCCCTAGTCCCGTGTTGTCACCACCCAGGGAAAGGAGTAATACTAGGGGGTCCTCCCAAGGGTAATGTTCCGCTCCCAACCATACTTAACAATTTCCATTATAAAACCTTTCACATATCCTAAACTTCGGCTATGTCCCATACTCTCATGAGAAAGGGGATAACGACCCAAATGTAGATTGCAGATGCTATAAAAGAATAAGAAAATGATGCTAAAAATAAAGTGAAAATATAAAATTAGGACCACCAAAATCTAGTCCAACTTGAGCTCTACTCATTTAGTGCTCACCTCGGTCCCAAAAAAGTAATGTTAAAGCTTGGAAACCCATAAAGGGGGACCCTCAAATTTGCAAATTATAAATGAAAGAAGGAATTGGAAAGATGGCTAATGAAGGGGTTTGGAAAATGGTGACACACAAATATTGGGTAACTCAAGAGAAAGTGCACCCTCAACAAAAGCATTCATAGAGATGGACACCATAAGCCATGAAGGAATCCCTAAACCATAACATCTTCACACTTACTCTTGATGGGTTTTTACTTTCCCTTTTCACTCTCGGGACCTATCCCTCTACCTGGTTATTTATTTCTTGTCTAGGTGGCACATATAATAGGGTTGTATGAAGACCCTCCCATACTTAAAATTAGTAACCCTCACGAGGTCTTGGGTTTGGGTGATACTTGAAGGGGATAATGGAGTAAATTGTTTACATTGATTGTATCTTAGGCATCAACTTACTTTACATGATTTAAAGAGTAAAGTGTCTTATGAACATTGGTTTACTTTGTCTTATATTTTTCTTTTTTTTGAATAGCCCTAACATGGTTCTTTGAGGGACATCTTAGGTTGTGCCCTGGATGTTGTGTCTTATTGTAGGACTTTGAAACGTGTGATGGAAAGAAGTGAGTCATCTAGTGACTCAACACCCTCAGATAGTGTCTCACACATCCTTGGAACCTTGGATGATGGACATATGGGCTTGGTTTGCACAGTTTTGTCCAGTTTTGGTCAGTATGCCACATACATGGATTGAGAAGCCCACAGGTCGAGCAGAGCACCTAGAGCCTTTGTGCACAGAGGATGGAGGGTGTTTCCTTTGGAGGCACTTTGATATCATTTGAGGATGATATTACACCCCTATTTCACTTGGACATGTCCTTTGGAGGTCTATGATGTCTCCCTCTAGCCTTGATGTCATCCTTTGTGGCTAGGGTTTGATGGATTTCATGGTTCTAAAGATTATTGGATATGATTTGTGTCGAGGAGACACCTTGCCTCACACTCTTGTGCATTATAGGCATGACACATGGCCTTTGGAGGCCTAACAATTCACTACTTGAGCCTTGATGTCTCACACTTTAGCATGACATCACCTTTCTATCATATGACGTCACCTTTTTAGGGTTTTATTTTATGTATTTTTCATTTTTGGCATATTATAGAGGAAAATTAATGGGTCGACCCTCTTCTACTTTGTAGTTGACAAAATTATGTGGAAAAATTGGTTTAGGGTGGCCTCATATAAATAGGCTATATGAGGCCACCCTCACATTTCATTTTTTATCATCACATCTCACCTTTGTGAGAGTAGCTTCTAAAAGTTTTGCCCTATTGGGCTATCTAGCTCTTCTACACTCATGTGCCATGCTTGGAGGGTCAAATTGTGGATTCCTTTGATTATTTTTGAGGGATTTTTTTGTAATTAGTGTTTATCTCATGGTTTCTTGGTGAAGTAAGTGAATTTTTTGCAATTTCATTTTCATGCTATTTATGTTTCATGGTAAATTTACTTTTTAATGCTAGACATATTATTTGGTGAAACCCTAAGAGAGGATCATAGGTTCCTTCTCCTCTCACAAGGTTAATTTTGTCCAAAATTTGTGAAGGAATCCTTGCTAGGGTTAGACTCCTAAAGTTCTAAAGTGCTAGCACTTTAGGATTTTATCCCTAGACATTTGATTTTAACCTAGTTGAAGCATTAAGAAGGGAGAAAATGTCTCTATAGCCCAAATTTGTTTGCACTCTAGCAATCCTTCTCTTTAAGGTTTAAACCTTAAGGCCCTAATGTGCTAGCACCTTAGAGTTTAAACCATACCTCTTCGTTTCTACTAATTTAATCTTCAATTTTAGTTGCATTTGTTGTTATAAATACTCCATAGCCCTAAGGCACCAGTTGCATAGCTTTCTTATGGTGAAATTGATCAACAAACACTCTCTTTCAACTCTCTTAAGCTCCCAATTAACTTTAATAACACTAACACTTGCAAACTTGTTCAATAAATTATTTTTGTTAATAAAGTTTGCTACATCCACCCGATAACTCTTTAATTTTCTACATACATTCATCTCTTGGTGGTCTAACTCATTCATAAATTGCATTTAACAATTGGATATTGTTCTAGTTGATTTCTGCTAAGTTTTCCTTGTCAATTCATAACAGCCATAGAAACTTTTCATGTCTAGTGTCTTTAAGAGG
Source organism: Picea mariana (assembly GCA_032191745.1). Lineage (NCBI taxonomy): Eukaryota > Viridiplantae > Streptophyta > Pinopsida > Pinales > Pinaceae > Picea > Picea mariana. The sequence continues at coordinate 5,275 of JASDQU010359758.1, read as the reverse complement.
AATTTATTGCTTGTTTAAGCTTGGAAATAATCATATACCTGGTATAAAGTGTTTTTGTTCCAGGAAGGTACTCAAACAACCTTATAACTCTTATATTTCCTTGACCTATACCTTTTAATCGGTGATCAAGAGAGGGGGCGATAGGCTTGGATACTATACTTGCTACTTTGATTCCTTGAGGTCACTAGGGAAGCCTCCCTTGTGATGGACCTCTTCCATCACTAGAACGTGGGAAGTTATTACTAGAGTGACACTAGTAGGATCTTATGTAGTTACGCAAGATTTGAGGACTTGTAGTGGCGCTTTGCACAAGTAGAAATCCTGCAAGAGTAGTGCCTAACTTGTCCTTGCTTTGATTTATTATTAATCACAAGAGTAGACATTTTTCTGCAATGTTGAAATGGTTTCACTGGTTATATGATTATACCTATCATTTCAGTTGACATGTAGTGTAGGTTAGGTAGGGAATTTGCATCATGCATTTCATTTGTATATATGGTTATATCATGCATTCATGGTAGTGTACTCTTACATTCTCTTGCGTATACCTTGCATTTTAATTTGTATATTATGCATACATGTTAGGAACTTTCACTTTAATCATTGTATAATTACTTTATCATGTATAGTTGTGGTGGAAATTTTCCTTTCAACATGATTTTTATTTACTATTGACCCTGGTGGACCACATCCATCGACCAATACTTCTGATGGGTTATGTTTTTTGAAGTGGGTGTAGGATTGGAGGTCTTGGACAACTAGATATTATGAGGTTCTCATGTTCTATACAATTATCACATGTCTCCATGTTGGAGCCAGATGTTACCCCCCATGCCTAGGGGTAACTAGAGGAGATCATGTATCATGGCCTGCAAAGGAGACAATGATTTTGACCATGATTATGATTAGCATGTCCACATATAGCAACCCAATATCCCCCCTTGGATTTCCTCTTACAATTGTAGATCAACCAAGATCATCACATCCAAACAAATCAGTGTATGGGAGATGGTAAGCTAGCGTCACCATGAGGTATGTTGGTCCTTCTTTCATGTGAAGTGTTGGGTTTAATTTTCTAAGCATGTGGATGAGAATCATTGGCTGAAGTTATATTATGGATCATTGGATTGAGAAGTTATGCGTGTTTCCTTGTTTCACCTTGGTGGTAAAATTCTATTCCCTCGTCTCGTGTTGTCACCATACAGGGAAAAGGGGTACTATTGGGGAGCCCTCATAAGGGTAACTTTTTGTTCCTCTCCATACTTAACACTTTCCATCCTGGAACCCGTCAGAGTGTACTAAATTTTGGTAATGGGTCATGGTCCATTCTCTCATAAGAAGAAGGGGTTGAATGCCTAGAGGTTGATGTAACTTCTATATATGTAAAAACTAATAAAGGCCACCTATAAAATCCACATGCCAGCTTGAGCTCTACCCCCTCTAATGGTAATCACCCCTTGTCTTGATGCACTGAATGCACATCTATAGCAAGACTTTAGCCCAGTAAAAAAATGAGAGAATAAAATATTGAAACATGTAAAGGGGACTTGAAAAACAATAAATGGGTATCAAAAGGAAATTAATGACACCATAATCCATGAAGTAAGCCCAACACATACCATTATCACACTTACTCTTGAAGGGTTCTTTTCTTTCACTGATTCCCTCGTGACCTATCCCTCTACCTGGGTCATTTATTTCATTTTCTTTGTTGGCACACCTAAGAGGGTTGGTTGAAGGCCCTCCCATATTCAAACTTGTCAACTCACATAAAGTCCTGAGACAATGTGATGCTTTAAGGGGATACTGAGATGAATTATTCATATGACTTATACCTTAAGTAACATCTTACTTTTCATGACTTAAGGACTAATATCTCTTATGAAAATTGGTTTACCTGATATTATGTTATGTTTTGATTTGGATGGCCCTGAAAAGGTTCTTTGAGGTGCATCCCGAGATTTCACCTGGGATGACGTGCCATTATTCCAAGACTTTGGAACATGTGATGCAGAGCAGTGAGTCACCCAGTGACTTGGCACCTTCCGACATGATCTCTCACATCTTCAAGACCTTGGATGATGGACATATGGGCTTGGTTTTGGAATACTTGGTCATGATGTCACATAGATGGGTTGAGATCCCATAGGCTGGGCAATGTACCCCACATCTTATTATGCATTGGATTGAGGACATTGAAAAAATTCATAGCTATATTCCATACAGAGGTGAGATGAAACTTCCTTCACCTTGGACACAGTTCCCTAGACCTTTGATGTTGGCCTCCATTGGATGATGATGTCACCTTCTAGGGTTTGATGGTGATAGGATTTGATGTCACTTAGGGTACCACTGATTATGGAATGTGACCATCGATGGTGAAATGTACCCTTTTCTATTATTTCACCTTGAGATGATGCCATGTAGCCTTGGGAGGCCCTCCTTCACCCTTGGGAGGCTTGACATCACCACATGTGTGGACTTATGAGGGCATTTTTGCATGTTTTATCATGTGTAGAGGTTGTTTGAGGGGTTGGCCCCACTTAGAATATGGATAAATTACATTTTACTTTACTTTGTGGACAAAAGTGCCAAGGTTTACCTCATATAAAGAGGCTAGCTCTAGGAGCATTCATTCATCACCGCTTGGTAGAGGAGAACCTCTACAATTTTTGTTATTTTTCCTCTCTTGGCTCTTTTCTCTCATGCACTACTCTTGGAGGATTTTCTTTGTGGATGGTCAAATCTCTTGGACAGTAATTTTCTGCAATTAGGCTTTTGATGGTCTTACTACTTGGAAAAAGTTAATAATTTTATGCAATTTATTATTTATTTCTAATGTTGGAGGTGTTAAATTGTGATCTTTTTATAGGTTTCTTTGTCTTATTGAAACCCTAAGAAGGAGACATAAGTGTTTTTCTCATTCATAAAGTATTTATTGTCTAAGTTTTTGAAGCATTCTTTGCTAGGGTTAAAATCCCAAGGCCCAAAAGTGCTTTCACTTTAGAGTTTTAACCCTAGTCTTTGATACTTGACCTAAGTGGAATAAAGAGAAGGGGAAAACAAAACCTAGGGCCCAAGAGTGTTTGCACCCTGGGTACATTTTCCTTCAAAGTCTAAATCCTTAGGCCCAAGAGTGTTTTCACCTTAGGGTTTAGACCTTACCTCACTTATTTCATCTAGCTCAGCCTTCAAGGTGATGAATTTGTGACTCCATGAGCCCTAGAGGATAACGACACTAGTCTAGAGGTATTCTTGTGGTTAAAGTAGATTTTAAAATCAAAATTATCTCTCTTAAACATTTTACTAACTTTTCTAACCCTAACTCTAGCAAACTATCACTATTTATTGTTGTTGTTATGAAAGTTTTCTACAACCACTAAAAATTGTTTTAGTTTCTTGCATAGACCCATTTACAAGTGGCTTAAACTACCCAGAAAATACTTCTAGAAATTGGATAATTGTATACTTGTTTATTGTTTCTTTTCATGACGAATTGCTATATTTATGAGTACTTTTATTTGTTGTTGTTGCAATATATTAATTGATGTTATACAACTAGTTTACCGCTGTAATTTGCAACAACCATAGCATTTATTGATTGTCTAGTGTCTAAGAGGTCATTATCACACTCTATAACTTGGTAATTGTCTATATTATGATGAAAATGGTTTATTGTCTCGTACAGGTATAATAATTACCTCGTTATCTCCCATCTATTTCCTAGACCTAGACCTAACCATTAGGTGACCAAGATAGGGAGTTGTAGGCTTGGATAATCTTGTTATTTGACCCCTTGAGGTCACCAGAGAAGCCTCCCTTATGGCGGAACTCTTCCATCAATAAAATGAGGGAAGTCTCTACTTAGGTGAAATGGTAGATTCTTCCATAGCTACACAAGATTTGTGGAGAGATTTGCACAAGCACAAATCATGTGATAACATTTTAGCACTATTGAAGAAGATGAAGATAATACATTGGAATTTGCTCCACTAGTTAATGAACAAGAACCATGTGAGGACTTATCCCAAATATTGAAGGAAGGAATTAGAGAAGATAAGAAGTTTTGCAAGCAATTGGTTGATCGTTGGTAGGATGTACATCTATTGGTTGACCTTTGTGCACAAAGACGAGAGGAGAATGACCTCGTATTGGAAAGGTATCGATAATGTATCGAGGATTCAGTAGAGAAAGAACTTGCTAAAGCCTATTTTGCGGTAAAGACTTTGTGTGCCAACATACAAGAAAAATATGATCAACCTTGGGTTTTATCCAAGATATTAGAGTATTAAGTAGACAAGGAAGGATGGGATGATTCAAAAGAAGATACAAATCTTGACAAAGTTCACCCTCCAAACTATCAAGCCAACGATGAAGAATATATTGATGAATAACCTCTATGTCTTAAGAATGCCTTGGATGAGAAATTTTAATATCACACAACTCTAAGGAAAGAACCTAAAGAAGATATTTATGAAGAGGGTTACCAACCTCTCAAAGAGGAACCAAAATCATCTCATGATTCCATTGAAGACAATGAAGAATTGATTAGAGAACCAGAACCTGAAGGGGTGAATCATGAGGAAGATCACTCAATACACGAGGTAGAACATGAGTTTCCTTGTGAATATTGTTGTTCCAGAGTTTGTGTTTTAAGGCTATAAAACACACCGTCTAGGCATCCATAAGAAAAATAAGTCTTTGAAATACGAAACAAAGAAAATCAAATCAGAGTTGATTTCTCAACCTTCTTTGTCTTTCTTCCCTTTGATCTTGGATAGTTATGTCACGTTCTATTGCTTCCCACGACCTTTCTAACTCGGTTCGGTTTCTTGCAGTCTGTAATATAGTGTTGAACAAATTCAATGCAATGCTAGTTTGGTCTTGCAAACCAGGTTCTACGTTTGGTTGTCTTCCGTTTGGTACTGTCATGGGTATTTGATTTTTATATTTTTTATTTAAGGGTTTTTGATAAATTGGTTACTTCAGGCATTCGGATCAAGAAATAAATTAACGACTTTAAAACTTGGGACAGAAAATAATAACACAAGTAAGGCCGTTTTCTGGTTCAGTGATAATTTATGAAATTATAAACAGCAAAACATCACACAGAGAAAAGTAAGAATTTAATCCAAAAGAACCTTATATTTCCACTGTGATAAAGAAGGGTAACAAGGGTTTTCTAACAAAGAAGAATATTAAGGAACAGAAGGCTACAGGTCTTAAAATTATTAAAATAATTTCAGAGGAAAGGCTGTAACGACTTCAACATCCA
>JASDQU010359756.1:0-11870 GCA_032191745.1 Picea mariana | reverse complement strand
TATCCCAAAAGTTCTTCCTGGACCATCTGATTAACAGATTTTGTTGAAACTATATGAGAAAATAGTTTACTCTTTGACTTTTGTGCTTTTGTAGATTGTGTAATGTCAATATTGTTTCTCATATAGTTTTTGAATATGAAACTTTATTTGTATTGAACTAGCTTTAGATTGTTCTGCATATAATCTTTCATGTTATGTTTTCATTTATATGGTTCATTATCTTTTGTTTTAGTTTATATCTGTGACTGATCATCTATTTAAGTATTTTGAGTTTACATCTGATGCTAGATAACTGGTAACACCATTCCTAAAAATTGGAATTTCTTTCATTTTCAGTTATTGGACATTTCAAGGTGACAAGATATATAATTATTTGTCTTTCTGTCATTATAAACTCGCTCCAGAATATGAAACACTTCCTTGAATTTCTCCAGGAAGTATTATGCTTTCTTTTGTCATAGGTTTACACTTGACACAGGTTAAGAGGAGCTCATAGAAATACGGAGAGATGAATTGAGCTTAGTATTGTTGATCAGTGAGAGGTTAGTAGGTGCATTGCTTTCTTTTATTCAGATTTGTTTATATATGAATGAGATGATGATTGCATTAATTATCTTTGACTATTTATGTGTCATTGTTTCAATTGTATTTTTGATGCAAGAGCATCACTCCACATCATCAAGTGCCAACTAGCCAACACACCCAGCACGTGTTCAATGGAGAGGAGAGGTGCAGCCCTCTCACTTTCAAATTTCAAATTTGAAAATGTATTTAATGATTGTAAGTCCGAAGAGCCAAAAGCCATGCATGTACACAGGATTTAGATAAAGGTTGAGATCTGGATCTGATTCGGACTAGACAACCATTCAATGTAATTGAATGTTAATTAATGAGAGTTGGTGAGGATGGAGGGAAGCGCTCGAGGAGCCCCCTTTTGTAAAAAAGGATCTTCTTTTGTTTTTCAGTTAGGCAAAAAAGAATAGAGAATAGGTTAGGGAGAAGAGAGGAATCCGTGACTATGTTGCAGTCCGAGCTCACATTGTAAAGAGGCATTTCATATTAATACAATCATAGTAGTTTTTCCTGCATGTTGTTGTTCATGTGTTTGTGATTTCATGAATGAATGTCTTTATGTGTAGATGATATGTTGTAGATGTACGTTAGATGTGCATTTGCAGGGATAGATAGATTTTCCTATTTGAGATTTCTTTGATTTTAGGTTTGGATTCTTTGTGGTTTCATGCAAGAGTGCATGACAGAGTACCACGGTCTCTGAGAACCAGTGCAGGAGTGCACTTCTGAATTCTATGGAATTTCAGACAAAGACGTGCCAGGAGGGTGCACTAGCTAAAGTCATTGACTCAAAGAGGAAGCCTCAAGGTTGTTGAACACCTTGAAGGAGAAACTATGTAGAGGAGAGCACAAAGAGGAGAAGCAGAATTGTTGAGAATTCTATAAAGTCTCTTCTAGGAGGGCATTGAGAAAATGCACAGGATGCATTGAGGAGAACTCTATTTCGAGTTTGGTGAGAAGACAGAGTCACTGAGGATTCTGGAGAACTCTGCCAGGTGGGCATTGAGTTGGGGAAAGTGTGCACAGAAAGGAATCTTGTTTGAGTTCAGAGAGAAGAGAAGTATCACATGAGGAGACACTCATAGGGTTACTGAACACCCTGCAGGCTCAGAAAAGCATGCTTGAGTAGGAAGTTTCCAGAGGGCACTTACATCCCTTCAAGCAGAGAAAGGGACAGAGACACTTTGAGGTTAGATCCACAGATAAGCTCAGAAGAGATAGAACCATTTCATGCAAAGGTCCTGCAAGAGGTTGCAGAGTTCGAAGGAACCTTTGAGGTTCAATGAAATAAAGCTCAGGAGGAGGAATGCCTCTTAGAATACAGGCGAGAGCCAAGGTTATATGATTCACAATAGAGACAAAGGCTGATGCCTTTTGGAGCAAGAAATCTTCCAAGGGAAAGGAAGAAGGGAATGCTCAAGGTAGAGCATAGTTGCTGTTAAATCAGCTCGAGAGGCGAAATCTGGACTGTTGAAGTCTACGTCCAGACACACGCAGGAAAGCACACAAGGAAGAGAAACATATATGGACCGTCAGATCTAGTGAAAAGGACTGATAGCCATTGGATCCATAGGAAGGCGCACGGAGTTTAACCTCTGGGAGGTCGTGTGGAAGAGGAGTTGAAATGAACGGTTGAGACACTTCATGGAGAAGTGCAAAATGTCATGAGCCGTTAGATCTCGCAGATTAGAGAGAAGGTTAAGGGGAGTGTCTTTTGATACACAAAGCTCAGGGGGAGTAGCGACCATTGGATGAGAAGTAACAGGAGCCGTTGATCCCCCTTTGGAGTGGAATTTTGGCATTTCGACATTTCGGGGTTCGGCATTTCGACAATTTCGATGACAAGGAGCCAGGGAACTTTGTGTTGAAAACCCCGAAGTTGCGAAACGCGATGTGTCTTTGGAGTAGGGTTGTGGTCATGGAGGAAGCAGTCACATGAATTGAGATTTGGTCAGGGGCTAATCGTCATTGAGCCCATTTTGGCATTTCGGCATTTCAGGGTTCAGGAAGTAGAGGAGGCTGTGATTTTGGAATCAAGAGTTTCAAACTCCTGGTTCACGAAATCCTGAAAGATCCAGAGCTGTCGGATCGAGGAAGATCTCAGCCGTAGATCACGTGGGAGGTGAGGCTTCGGGAATTCGAGAATCGGAGTTTCGAAAGGTAAGGAAACTCTCTGTTGTGGATTTTCGCGAGTCGTAAAATCCCGAAGAGCAAAAGGAAAAATTCCCAAAAGGTTGAGGGACAATAGTCGTAGGGCCCCAATCGGGTTTCGGGGTTTTGGGACTCAAGAGGTAGAGTTGCATGGTCAACACAACTCCCGAAATCATGAAGAGAGAAATGCTAAAAGGTGGGTCTCAAGTATCAGTCAGAGGGTACGTGTGGTGGAAGTCAAAGGAGTGGTTAAGGTTTGGAGAAAATCCCAAAAGAACGTAAGCCGTTGGATTGAGGTAGGCCCACAATCGTCGATCTCGCCAAAGGAGAAATTTCATAGTTCAGGGAATAGAGTGACCAGTGGTTGGGGTCGCTGCATTTCAAACTCCCGGTTACTGAAATCTTGATACATCCAGGACCTGTGGATCATATTCGTGGGGTACCATTGAGGGCCTGAAAGAACTATTTTAGTTCTGCGGATTCGAAGAAGATTGATCCTGTGCAGATCTTGGCCCGAGGGTCGAGTGTCTGCACCATATGTGATATTAGAGCTTGGTTTTGTCTGTATATTGTAGGTAGAGGGAGACATAGGAAAAGGAAGACAGTTTTTTGAAGCTTTGTGATGATTTTTGCAAGGTTTGCAGCTATCAATAGATAGCCAGGAGGACCGTAGGAAAGGCTAGAAGCACTCACAGTTGCAGAGTGACAGCAACAAGTTTTCCAGGAGGGAAGATAGGAACAAGAAGATGGCTACTGAAGGCCATGGACGTGGTGGAAAGAAGAACCACCCGCATCAAATAAAAGATGAGATGGATAAATATCTTTCTGAGATAAGGGCGAGGATGGAAGAGCTTACACTGCGGGTGCAGCAGAACGCAAAGACACATTGGGTGTATGAATGGCCTCTGAGGAGGAAAGAAAAGTGTCCAGTCAAGAAATTTTTGGCCAAAGGATAGTGGAGGCTATTAATAGGATGGCTGAGGCATACTGAATGCCTTAGAGGTGAACAGGAAATGCTTCACATCTGTGAGCCAAAAGCTGGGAGAAATCTCAGTAATGATGAGGAGAAAAGATCACTGGAAGATCTCGTGAATTTCCAGGAAGGCAGTGAAGAAAGTTCAGATTTCCAGGAGGGAAATGAGATGGGATCACTAGGGGATCTCATAGATTACTAGGAGGGAAGAGAATAAATCCCATATTTTCAGGTGGGCAAGGGAGAACAGTTGAAATTGCTTAAGAGTGTCATGAACTTAGAGGTGAGTTCGGATCAGTGAGAGGAGCTGATAGAGAAGGATCAGAGGAATCTCCTGATCATTGGAGGAATTCAGATATTCCTACTAAGTAGCCAAGATGAGGCTAGGGAATATGTTGTGGGTACAACAACAGAAGGACAACCAACAGAGACTGTCAAAGAGAAAGAAGAAATGGAGCAAACGTCAAAATCTACCCCAGTAGAAGAAGAGCATGCAAGTAATATGTTCACTCCATGGGAGTTGGATTTAGAAATGTTGGAGGATTGGTTGAACCATCTAGAACTAGTAGATGATTGCCATGAGTAGAAAGTCATGAAGATTTTGGAAAAATATAATTTAGAGGAATCGCCCAGAAATTTCAGCCAGGGAGCTGAACAGATGATGACTGCAGTGTCGAGGTATGCAGTAGGAGATGAAACAAAATTCCAGTCTGGGAAGCAGCTGGAGGAAGCTGGAGATGCACCAGCAGGAGAAATGGAAGAAGCAAAGCTGTCAGAAGGGGAAGATGAGAAGAGACTCAGTGATCAGATTGCAGAACTGAATTTTGTAGTAGGGTGGAAAGTTGAGGCCATAGAGGAAGAAGATAGTCTGGGGGATCGGGATGATCTACCCATTTGCAGGGAAGAAGTGCAGCGGAGCACGCTACAAAAGGAAAGGCATCCATGGGAGTAGCTGTACGAGGAGATTGAGAAGATTAGAAGGCTGATGTCGAGGTCAGAAGTGTAAAATGCCAGTGAGGAGGAACTGTGTAGAGGAGAACATGCCATAGTAGTAGGGCAACAGATGCAGTAGCAACAACGAAGTAGTAGAGCAGATGGACAGCTCTAGAGAACTGTTTGGGATCTAGGCAGATTTCAACAATGGTGTTGGGAAGCTCATGAGCATGAGCTCATGATTTTTGGAGCTAAAGAGTATGATGTAGGAGCATAACTCCACGTCATCAAGCGCCAGCCAACCAACACACCCAACACACATTCAATGGAGAGAAGAGGTGCAACCCTCTCACTTTCAAATTTCAAATTTGAAAATGTATTTAATGATTGTAAGGCCGAAGAGCCAAAAGCCATGCATGTATGCAGGATTTATATAAAGGTTTCCTTAAATGGTTGTAAGACTGAGATCTAGATCCAATTCGGACTAGACAACCATTCAATGTAATTGAATGTAAATTAATGAGAGTTGGTGAGGATGGAGGGAAGCGCTCGAGGAGCCCCCATTTGTAAAAAAATATCTTCTTTTGTTTTTCAGTTAGGCAGAGAAGAACAAAGAATAGGTTAGGGAGAAGAGAGGAATTCATGACTCTGTTGCAGTCCAAGCTCACATTGTAAAGAGGCATTTCATATTAATACAATCATAACAATTTTTCCTGCATGTTGTTGTTCACGTGTTTGTGATTTCATGAATGAATGTATTTATTTGTAGATGATATGTTGTAGATGTACGTTAGATGTGCATTTGCAGGGATAGATAGATTTTTCTATCTGAGAGTTCTTTGATTTTAGGTTTTGATTATTTGTGGTTTCATGCAAGAGTGCATGACAGAGTACTGTGGTCTCTGAGAACCAGTGGAGGAGTGCACTTTTGAATTCTACGTAATTTCAGAAAAAGATGTGCCAGGAGGGTGCACTAGCTAAATTCATTGACTCAAGGAGGAAGCCTCAAGGTTGTTGAACACCTTGAAGGAGAAACTATGCAGAGGAGAGAACAGAGAGGAGAAGCAGAATTGTTGAGAATTCTATAAAGGATCTGCTAGGAGGGCATTGAGCAAATGCACAGGATGCATTAAGGAGAACTCTATTTCGAGTTCGGTGAGAAGACAAAGTCACTGAGGATTCTGGAGAACTCTACCAGGTGGGCATTGAGTTGGGGCAAGTGTGCACAGAAATAACTCTTGTTTGAGTTCAGAGAGAAGAGAAGTATCATAGGAGGAGACACTCACAGGGTTACTGAAAACCCTGCAGGCTCAAAAAAGCATGCTTGAGCAAGAAGTTGCCAGAGGGCACTTACATCCCTTCAAGGAGAGAAAGGGACATAGACACTTTGAGTTCAGAGCCACAAATAAGATTAGAAGAGATAGCACCATTTCATGCAAAGGTCCTGAAAGAGGTTGCAGAGTTCGAAGGAACCTTTGAGGTTCAGAGAAATAAAGCTCAGGAGGAGGAACACCTCTTAGAATACAGGCGGGAGCCAAGGTTACAGGCTTCACAGCAGAGACAAAGGTCAAGGCCTTTTGGAGCAAGAAATCTTCCAAGGGAAAGGAAGAAGGGAATTCTCAAGGTAGAGCATAGCTGCCGTTAAATCAGCTGGAGAGGCAAAATCTGGACGGTTGAAGTCTACGTCCAAATGCACGTAGGGAAGCACACAAGGAAGAGAAATAGATATGGATTGTCAGATCTAGTGCAAAGGATGGATAGCGATAAGATCCAGAGGAAGGCGGACAAAGTTTAACCTCTGGGAGGTCGCGTGGAAGAGGAGACGAAACAAACGGTGGAGACGCTTCATGGAGAAGTGCGAAATGTCGTGAGCCATTAGATCCCACAGATCAGAGAAAAGGTTAAGGGGAGTGTCTTTCAATACTCAAAGCTCAGGAGGAGTAGCAACCATTGGATGAGAAGCAACAGGAGCCGTTCATCTCCCTTTGGAGTGGAATTTTGGCATTTTGGCATTTCGGGGTTCGACATTTCGGCAATTTCGATGACAAGGAGCTGGGAACTTTGCGTTGAAAACCTCGAAGTTGCAAAATGCAATGTGTCTTTGGAGTAGGGTTGTGGTCACGGAGGAAGCAGTCACATGGAACGAGATTTGGTCAGGGGCTAATCGTCGTTGAGCCCATTTTTGTATTTCGGCATTTCGGGGTTCGAGAAGTAGAGGAGGTTGTGATTTTGGAATCGAGAGTTTCAAACTCTTGGTTCACGAAATCCTGANGTGAGGCTTCGGGAATTCATGAATCAAAGTTTCGAAAGGTAAGGAAACTCTCTGCTGTGGATTTTCACAAGTCGCGAAATCCCGAAGAGTGAAAGGAAAAATTCCTGAAAGGTTGAGGGACAATAGCCGTTGGGCCCAAATTGGGTTTTGGGGTTTTGGGACTCAAGAGGTAGAGTTGCATGGTCAACAAAAATTTTGAAATCATGAAGAGAGAAACGCTGAAAGGTGGGTCTCAAGTATCAATCAGAGGGTACGTGTGGTAGAAGTCAAAGGAGTGGTCAAGGTTAAGAGAAAATCCTGAAAGAACATAAGCCGTTGGATCGAGGTAGGTCCACAACCGTCGATCTAGCCAAAGGAGAAATTTCGGAGTTTGGGGAATGGAGTGACTAGTGGTTGGGGTCACTGCATTTCAAACTCCCGGTTGCCAAAATCTCGATACAACCAGGACCTGTGGATCGGATTTGTGGGGTTCCAGTGAGGGCCCGAAAGAACTATTTCAGTTTTTCGGATTCGAAGAAGATTGATCTTGTGCGGATCTTGGCCCGAGGGTCAGGGGTCTGCACCAATTTTATTATTATTTATTAGTTTAAAATCTGTAAACATTAAAAAAAAACAAAAGATTTATGTTCTTACTTTATCTTATTTTGAAACAATATTATGAACATTCATTTTCGCAAGATTTCATGTAAACCTTGTAAAATGTATATAGATTGTTTATAATCATTTGTATATTCATTTTTCATTTTAATAAACATTAGTAAGTAATATATCATTTGTTAGAATTATAGCTTTAGATTAGTTTATTTCTTTTACTGATTTTAGGACTTTAGTTGGCTATCAGAGCCATTAAACCCGTCGGGTCAGATCATACCAAACGACTTGGGTTAATTAGACAACCCCGATATGGATCTAACCTTTCAGTTGATAGTGTGTCATTTACGCTCGTCAAAAAATGTTTGTAGAAGGAGGGTCGAGGTAAATTTAATGTTTTACCCCTCATCCCGTTATAATTCCAGATTTATAAATTCTTCTTTTGTGTCATCTTGAAATGCACTAGAAGGCAATCTAGACGAACAAGTTGGCCTAGCAGGAGTCTTTGTTTTGAATGTGTTTAATTCCCCATGGCTCCCTAAATCACTATGTTGGAACATTCTTTCCACTTATCATTACCTGATATTCCCAACGAGACAGTCTCTCGCTTTTCCAAACTCACCTTTAATGGTGGGGGGGATGCATCTGCAAAAGACCATATTAACAAGTTTTGGTGTAAATGCAACAAACATGATATTTTTGATTTAAAATTTTTAAGAAGATTGTTCTCTTTTACTTTTAGGGGTCAGATTAAACATTGGTTTGAGTCTTTTCCAGCATATCACATTATTGATTGGTTTCAATTTGTAGAGGAATTTTTAGATGCTTTTGGAAACTATGATTACAATCATATATGTGAAGAATTTCAGACTTTACTAATCAATGACAATTCATCTCCAGAAGGCTTTTCAACAAGAATCCATCATGTTCTCTGTAAATTTAACCTTGATGACATGTCATTTGTACTAAATCTCTTCTATGATTCTTGCATCCCTTTCATCTAGTCATATTCAATTGTGAATGATCAATCAGTTACAAATCCTATCACTCAATTGCGAGAAGAATTTTGTTTGCAGGATGAGAGGAATCCATCCGAAAATTTTGAATAAGCAAAGGAGGTAGAATCTACTGAAAAGGTTCTTATTGACAATCGAAATGGTTTTTCCTCTGAATCATTGTATACTCAGCCCTCAACCATCATGGAAGAAGATTTGATGTTGGGTCAAGGTGAATGTCCATATTCTTCTAACTCTTGCTCTAATTAGTACTTATATTCAGTTATTGAAGAACACTTAGGTGATGAAAACGATATTAAGCATTCTAAAATTCCAATGAAATTGATTAGAGATGTAGACATTCAATTGGAAGAAGAAACCTTAAACCTTCATCCACAAATCATAACTTATCCACAAGAAATATTAGATTTTTGTCATGAAAGTTTTGAATTATCTATCATACAGGAGACAAATTTAGATGATCATATTATGTTGAAGAATTTATCACCAAAATAGAGTGAAAGTTTTAAGGAAAGTGAAGAAGAATGTCTTGAGAATAGCATTGCTAAATATCATACCTCTAGAGATTATTTTCATGTGTTCATTTCTAATTCCTTTTACTCTTTATATCCCGATCTCTTCTTAGATTCTGGTGGACATGATACTTTACCCATGGTATCTTACTCTTTTCCTTCACAATCATATGTTTTCGATATGCCAAGATTTGGTGAAATTAATTCCAAACATAACATTTATGAAGTCAGATTTGATGCTCTTTCACTATCATCACTCGCATGGAAAAAAAACATGTTGCAAGATGATTTTACACGATTTATTTTTGAAAAAGACAATGCACTCATTCTTATGGAGATTAAATATTCTACATTGCATATGCGTTCTTTGATTAGTTCGAATTTTAATGTCTATGCTTCACATTTTGAAACGATCAATCTCATCAAAGGAAGCATTCAAACCAATAATCTAATTGATGTCATGAATCCTCTTATGATGTNTGTTCCCCATTGATATATCCATTTCATCAAAGTCATAGTTTGCATCCTAATTTTTATGATAGGATCTTAGAATGGATTGAAGATTTGTATCTAAAAAATCTTCATAATAAAGATAATGTTGTGCTTGCTTTATTTCTACCTAAATATCTAGGAAGTAAGCATGTGACATGATTTTTTTAGATCCTCCATGTGAAGAAATGATGAACACTTGGAGAATTGTCAGGAGGATGGGACATTTCGGCCTTGGCTGATGGTTATGTTAGGTCCCCATAATATTGAAAAGTTTTCCAAACTTACTTACACTCTTCCATGCCATTATGACCCATATCATGACAAGATTGCAGAGTGGTTGGAGGATTCATACATCAAGAAGTTTCAAAGGAATGGTAAGGTCATGCTTGTTTTGTTTTTAACGGAATATATAGGAGGTAAGCATGACATATTTTTTTTTTATCTACAAATACCACATTCTTTTATTCTGATTTTCGACTTTCTATGCCTTGTAGGATTGAAGATGCTCTTGTGGTTGCACTGGAAATACGATTTTACTTAGAGTTTTGATATATTTAGTATTTTAGAGTAGGTTTAGGAGTAGGTTTCCTTTAGTTTTATTTCTCATTGTTTCTCTTTGTAATAATGCAGTTATGAACACAAGTGGGTACACCAAGAGAACCATAATATGAATGTTGTCAAGGAATTCCACTTTAAATATTTTTCTCTCTTCTTTTCATTGAATGCTTCTTTTCAAAAATGCAGTATCATCATGAAAATTTTAAATGGAAAGTAATGAGATAAGTAAATTTGAACTGTCAATTCAACCCTAACCCAAGGTGCCAGGAGTAGGACTGCACTCATCTTAATAAGGTTTTTTCTATTTACTTTTAGTCTCTTTTATTTTTAATAATAATGCTTGGTCAAAGTAACATCTCATGCATCACTATCTTAAGAAAAAAACTTGCTCGCACATGATATTTTATATGATTTAGTTCTTCCTTTATTTTATAGTGAGATGTCAGTGGATCCCAAATCTCAAGTTTTTCTTTGGCCAAAATCGTTTCCTGAAAAGTTTTATTTTGCTGTTTTGATTTTGTGTACTTCTTTTTTTATTCCCATTAATAAAATTTGATTTGGTTTCCTGTGTGTTTTTTGTTTTCTTTGATTGTTTTGAATGAGTTTTATTCTTGTCTGTCTTTTTGAATCAATATATTTCTGATCAAAGAGCAGTTGTCAAAGGAAGCATTCATTTTAAGACTTGTGTTTTTCAAGCAATTTGAAATAATTCAAAAAGGTTTTGATGTTAAGATATAGCTCAGGCATTTGATTTTTAAGTCAATTGTCACTTTCGTTTTGTCCTCAAATTTTCTTTGCCAGAGTATTACACCAGAGATGTGGTTCAAATCTTTGAGAATTATGATGATCTTTAAACCTTTTACGCCATCCATATTCTTAAGGAATCACTTTTAAGTGCTTCCCCGTTCTCTAGATGATTTATTAAATGAAATCTAAAATCTCTAAACCATGATACAAATCTTCCAGTTTTGAAAGAAAATAAAAAAACTATTTACCTGTATTGCAATTAACGTCCAGTGTCACCTCGCTCTCTTTGTCATCAATAAATCTATAATTGTATTATTATTTAAAAGTGGCATAAGAGGGTTGGAAGCACTTAAGTGTGGGAAGTGTGTGTAAACCCGTCGGGGTACTGAGCAGGCTCGTTGGCAGTGGGTCAATGCACACATGATACCAAGACAAATTTGTCGGGGTATTTAGTAGGCCTGTTAGCAATGAAGCAATGTCGGGTCGAGAGGTAGTAGGTATATTATTTTAAATTAAATTTTATGGAAGTATACATTATGTGGATACAACTATTGAATGGGATTAAAGAATTTGAGTGGGTTAAATGACATCCCTCTCGAGGCTATGGATGCCTGCTGATAGCAGTGGCTCTGTCAACGATATTGAAATTCTTTTATAAACATCATGACTCTTTGATTAAGACATTATTTCAGGTTATAATCCCCTGCAAAGAAAATTCTATTGTCTGGTTATAACATTGAGCTGATCCTAATACTATATGGTCTCAGAGTGAAATTATTTTAGGGAGCTTAAATACTTTTTCAAGTCTTATTCTTTTCTTCTTGAGATAAAATCTTACCAGGTTAGAGATAACTGCTTCACCTAGTAAGTCACCATTTTTTGGGCCCCAACAACTCCCCATAAATGTTTACAAAATTTAAAGGGCCCCCATTAGAATCTTGATAATTATAATGAGCTACAGAATCAACCTTTTCAAATAGTTCCATACCTTGGCTTTCTTTGAGACAAACTTAAGACATTCACTATAGTATGAGACATTCATTACAAGAGTA
>JASDQU010359753.1:0-11832 GCA_032191745.1 Picea mariana | reverse complement strand
AGGTATTCAAGGGTTCTATAGACAAGGGTTTTTCCTGTGCTATAGCTCTCTGAAATACATGCGGGGTCCAACAGTAGTACTCGTCCCAATATCTTAGGGAACTAACTAAGGAGGATAGACCGTACCCTTAGTCGTAATACCCAACTACCCAGGTACTAGAGAGTATATTCCTGAGTGTTTTTCTCGGTGACACTATAGCAGTCAGGCGGTCGATCAGTTTATCTAAAGAGGGCTTCAGGTAATCTAGGTCGATCCGTACACAGGTGTTGTTTGATGTGCTACCACTCGAAGGGGTACCAACAGGGGTTATGAGGGTGGCCAACAGATGTGCACTTAAGTACCACTTTTATTTCCTATGTGTATGAATCCCTCAACTGTGGGTTTATGCGCGTAACGATAGATCTTTGTGGCTTAAAGATGCTGGAATACGTCTCTACCCTGGAAAAAAAAAATTAACCCACACTTTCTGCCAAGGAAAGTGCTCTGATACCACTTGTAATATACCAGATATAAAATGTATACAGAACATAAATAAAATGCTAGTAATGGCATAATAACAACAATATAACCAGAGCATTCACCACAATAACACTAAAATGATATAAGAATAACAACAGAAATAGCACTTTGAATCTGAAAGCAATGTTCACGGGCGTCTTCGAGGGGGAAACCTCTAGTTGAGAAGAGCTCTATTACAATAATATCCAAGGTAGGGTTTTCATACCCTTGACTCCTATTTATACTAAAAATAAGCATCTAGAGGAAGATCCTTCTAGAAGCAAAAGCTTCTATTAGGTCTTCTTACATCTGCCTTATTCTATTTTATTGAAAGGCCTTATTAATATTGACCTTTACTACATCCGAATATATTGTTTTACCTATGTGCGGGTTAGGACCCTAACACAATATTTCAGCTATCTTTATAAAACAGAACAACAAATTCCTATTAATTTAACTAGCCTAATATCTAAAACCCAAACATATCTAAATCTTACAAAGAGATCCCTCTCTGAAACTAGCAGAGCTAGATCCCAGTTTCGAAGTTGTTGGATAAAGTTACCTCTTCTAAATTTCTTCTACCTCCTAACAACCTCTAGGAATTTACAGAGTGCTAACATAGTGGTGACTATATTGGGGTACTGAACAAACTTTTCATCCTACGATTCCTTTTCCCTAGATAAAGAAAACTTTATTTCTGAACAAATCATAAAATCTAACTTACAAAGAGATAATGTTTAGAGGTTGTTGAAGTTTGTATATATTAGTTTAGATTTCTTAAAATTTAAAATTCTGGCTCCCAAAAGAGTTTACACTAGATCTCATCCTGATCCAAAACCTGCAGCAGCAGTAGACGATCTAGAAAAGTTACTCAGAAAGAGAAACATTGTAGAAGGTTTTGGAAGTCACAGTCCTCTTCATAGATCCACTTCTCTCCCAGAGAATCTTGTTGCCATCCAGGATCTTGAGTTTGACATATCCTTTGAAAAAATCCTCTTTAGAACCAAATATGACATCTTTGTAAGTGAAATAGTCCTAGATCAAACCATCCTACAACCTAGGACCCCTGAAATACTTTCTCTCAGAGAAGAATTTGATCAATGGTTTCTTCAAGAGTTCGACAAGTTAGAAAATCTAGTAACAAATATTGATTAAAATTTGTACAAAGATCACTTCCAATAGTCAGTTGAACTTTCTGACCTAATTATTGATGGAGCTTCTATCAAGCCTCAAGTAGCTCTCCCCATCCCTCTCATCCCTACATCTTCTACATCTTCTGTCACTTCTCCTCCAATCACACAAGTTGTTGTTCAGCCTCCTCCACCAATCATGGCAGCAAGATATGCTCCCTTGGTGTTGGTCTCTCCCTTACATGTCATGGCCCAAGACTATCAAACCAGACTTCCTCAGTTTGATGGTACTGGACCTCTTAATGCACAACAACATGTTGATAAGATGAATGATTACCTTGATTTGCAGGAAGTCGATGAGGAAGACGTCCAAATGAGACTCTTTGCATGAAGTTTAACTGGAGAAGTCAAAAAATGGTTCAAAGATTTATGCCCTCCTACCATAGTTGGCATTACTTCTTTTCAGTGAATTTTTCTTGACAGATGGGAGGTAAATAAAAACCCTCTCCATATTTTATCAGAATATGAGAATATCATAAGGAACCAAGGGGAAATGGTTCATGATTATTGCATTCGTTTCAATAATCTTTACAACGCAATTCAAGCTGATATCAAGCCTCCTCAAGGTTTGGCATTAATCAAATTCCCTTGTGGATCTGATGTTGATATGTCATACCAACTAAGGGAAAGGAATTCTTTCACCCTAGAAGACATGCATAAAAGTACATTGAGTGTGGAAGCAAATCTCTTAGCCAAAAGAGCCAGGAAGAGAATAGAAAGAAGGGTTACAATCAAAGAAGATCATTCCACCTCCTCTTCATATGCTAAACTAGATTCCATAGCCAGAACTATGGAGAGAATGATGGAGAGGCTAATCATTGCCGACAGAAATCGACCCAGGGAAAATCAAACTGCTCCTCAGATTCAAAATCAAACTTCAGAAGGAACCCTACCCATATCAAGTAGAGAGACCCTAGAGACCAAAGGGAACAAAAAGGGCCTAATCAACAGATTCATCCTCCTCTTCAAGAAAACTATGTTGATGAAGGGGAAGAGGTAATAGAGGAGTTGGATGGTCTTCACATAAACCTCATGGGGGTTAATGATAATGAGTCCATTTTTCTCACTTAGGAAGAACATGAACTGTTTCTAATTTCACAGACTGAGGTAAATGAGGAAGAGGAATAAAACGAACATCGGGCCTTTGAAAACTCTATAATGGAGTTCCATAGACAATACAACTTGAGAAGCAAGAAGACTAATGACAATCCAACAAAAAAGGTTTCTAAGACTAAGAAAACTTCTAAAGCCAAGAAAACCTCAGATGTTGCCCCCAAGAAAGTCCTTGAGAAGAATAAGTTTGAAAATCCTGCAAAAAGAAATCTTGAAACTTCATCAAGAACAACTCAAATAGAGGTTGCATATACAAGTCAGTAAAGTACGTCTGCACAGAGGACCATGGATGATAAACCAGAATTGCAGAGTCAAACTAGAACTTCAAACACTTTCATTTTGGAAAGTGAACTGGCTAAATTGAAAATTCGTATTCCCCTATCAGAGCTAATGAGAAAAAATGATTATAGATCATAGGTGATCAAACCATTAAGTATTGAACCGTAAATAGGTACCAAAGTGCTAAATATTGAGCCAGTGGTATGTACAGATACTGTAAATGTTGCAGATGATCAGCCAGAGTTGTTGTTCGGTCGTGAAGTTGATGGACAAACTGACACTGGTTTTGTCCCTCCTTTCTACATCAACCTGAATATCCATGACAAGACTCTACAGAATGCTATGCTTGATTCGGGCACTTCTCACAATCTGATGCCCAAAGCTTTGATGGAAAATTTGGGGCTTGATATCACCATACCCTACAAGGACTTGTACTCTTTTGACTCTAGCAAAGTTAAATGTTTAGGGCTAATTAAATATTTCTGCATCGCCCTAGCTCAAATCCCAGCAAAAATCATGGTGATGGATATTGTAGTTGCATACATTCCCCCGAAATATGGTATGTTGTTATCTAGATCTTGGGGAGCTAAGTTGAAGGGAACTTTGCAGATAGATATGTCTTATCCTACCATCCTGGTATTTGGACAATAGAGAAGACTGTATAAAGAGACTCTGATGAAGTGTATGGTTAGCAGTCAGGAAAAACCACACAACTACCCATTATACTCTGTCCACTCTGATCTATATTCATTCATATTGTACAATTATGGTGACCTGGATAATCAAATTGCATAGTTAGAAGATGATGCATCTAGCCTGAAGGAGAATCAAACAATCACTGAGGAAAATAAAATTGTAGCAACAGAAAGTGATGAACTACCAGCATATTTCTAGAGTATGGATTTTTATGGAGCTATCAGCAAAGAGGGAGATGGAGCTAGAGTTTGGTTGCATAATCATAAATCAAGGTATTCAGAAAGCCACTCTTACAAACTAAATTTCTAGTGCACCAACAACATAGCTGAGTATGAAGCTTTCATGCTCAGCCTGAAGCTACTAAAGAAGGTTGGTGCCAAAAATATTATGGTAAGAGGCAACTTTGAACTATTCATTAAACAAATTAAAGGTGAGTATTCAACTAAACATACTAGACTCAGAGATTATAAGAATGTTTCTTTGTATTTTCTTTAATGTTTCACCGAAGTTGACTTGCAGGTAATGCCCAGAGGACATAATATACTAGCAGATGGATTGGCTACTTCAGCAGCTACATGAAAAATACCTTTCCATCCCAATCGCTAATAGACAGTAGAGGTGAAGTGCAGACCAACTGTCCCAGATAACATCATATACTGGCAGGTATTGGGCAACGATGAACAAATAGAATATTTCCTACAATGTAAAAATGATTTTGAATGTACAAATATAGATGTAGAGAGTGATGATGATTGTGTAAATAAGCCAGAATTAGAAAAAGATAGTGTAAATAAAGTAGATTCATATGAAATAAATGAAAAAGATGAAGACTCTGATGTTTTGCAACTTACGAACAATGTTTTACCTAGACGTTTGGATCCTTTAGAATAATTGTTTGACTTTAACGATGTTGCCAAAAATCCAAAGATTGAAGCTAGCAGTAAATAGGTCGAAGAATGTAACAAAGGAACAGAGGAAAAACCCAAGATGATAAAACTTTTCAAATCTTTACCCCCCGAGCAAAAACAAAAATATATTGAATTGTTTAAGGAATATGTAGATGTGTTTTCTTGGAGTTATAAGGATTTAAAGTCTTACGACACAAGTATCATACAACATAAAATCCCAATAAAAGAAGAACACAAACCCTTCAGGCAGAAACTTAGGAGAATCAATCTGAAGTTACTTCCCCTGATAGAAAAAGAGATTAAAAAGATGTATGATGCCAAAATTATAGTCCCCTTAAGATTTTCAAAATGGATTTGCAATCTGGTTCCTACCAGAAAGAAGACTAGTGAAATCAGGCTTTGCATTGATTTCAGAAACCTCAACAAGGTTTCCCTCAAATACAACTACCCTCTGCCTAAAATGGACCAGATATTACAAAAGATAGTTGGGGCCAGTAGGATCTCCTTACTAGATGGATTTTTAGGCTATAACCAAGTCCTTGTCCACCTAGATGACCAGGAGAAAATAGTTTTCACCACACCCTCGGGAACTTTCATGTATGTGAAAATGCCCTTTGGTTTGATGAACGCTGGCGCCACTTTCCAAAGAGCAATGGATATTTCCTTTGTGGGAGAGCTTGGTAGGTTTATATTCATATATCTGGATGATGTTATTGTCTACTCCAAATTAGATGAGGAACATTTACAGCATCTCAGACTAGTGTTTGAGAAGTGTAGAAAGTTTGGGATTTCATTGAATCCCAAGAAAACCCTTTTTGGTTTAGAAGAAGGCAATATGTTGGGGCATATAATCTCTAAAGATGGAATTAAATAGACCCTGGCATAATAGAATCTATCCAGAAATTAGAACACCCTAGGAACATCTAAGAGTTGCAATCATTCATTGGTAAAATAAATTTTTGAGAAGATTCATACCCAATTTTGCAGAATTCCTCGGGAACATCACAAATATGCTAAAAAAAGACACCAAAATAATATGGAACATTGAATATAAATAGTCATTTGAGCAAGTAAAACATTCACTTACACAAGCCCCAGTCTTGATCAATCCAGAATACACTAAATACTTCTATTTATTTTCTTTTGCATATGAACACACCATTGCAGCAGTAATATTGTAGAAAAACAATGAAGGGCATGTAAAACCCATCGCTTTCTTTAGCAAATAATTAAGAGATGTTGCACTGAAATATAATATAATGGAGAAATAGGCTTTTGCCCTGGTAAAGACCATAAAGGATTTTAGAGTTTATATTCTCCATTCTCATATTATTTATTATGTCCCAAATGAAGTGGTGAAGAATATCCTGACTCAGGATAACCCAGATGGTAGGAGAGGGAAATGGATTGTAGTGATCCTTGAATATTACATAGAAATAAAACCAACTAAACTAATCAAGGGTCAAGGTTTAGCCAAACTGATGTTTGAAACAAATTTTCATTCTTTAGACATAAATTTCTTAGCTGCAGTTGATGAACAAGAAGAGAAGGAAACTCCACACATCAAAGAGGAATTCTCTAACTCTCCATGGTACGCAAACCTCATTTTTGTATTACACAATTTACAAGCTCCTCCTGGTCTAACTAAAACTAAGCTAGATTCTTAAAATTAAAAGCATTGAAATATTGTATTATGGATGGAAACCTTTATTAGAAAGACATTGGGGGTATTTTACTTAACCCTTTATTAAAATATGAAGCTAACAAGGCATTGCAGGATTTCCATGAAGGATATTGTGGTGGACATCTAAGTTGGAAGACTACTGCAAACAAGATCCTCATAGTTGGTTTTTACTGGCCCACCTTGTTTGCAGATGTTCACAAAAAGGTAACCTCCTGCCACAAGTGCCAAGTCTTCGAAGGAAAAAGTTAAATTTTTCCCCTACCCCTCAAACCTATTTCAACAGAGGCTCCATTCCAGCAACAAGGTTTGGACTTTATTGGTGAAATTCATCCTTCCTCCTCAGGCCAGTATAAGTGGATCCTCACAGCTACATACTACTTCACAAATTGGATTGAAGTTGTACCCTGCAGGCAAGCCACTGAATCTGTCATTATTAAATTCTTGGAAACTAATCTGTATCATTTTGGATGCCCTAGGAAGATCATAACTGACAATGCAACAACTTTCAGATCCAAAAAGATAATAGAATTTTTCAGCAAGTACCAAATTACTTTGGGGGATTCCAAAACCTACTACCCTCAAGGAAATGGGTTGGTTGAGTCCTCAAATAAAAGTTTGGTGAACATCATAAAGAAGACGTTGCAGGAAAAAAGAAGTCATGGAAGAACAAGATGGTCCATGCACTCTAGGCTGACAGGTTAACCACCAAAAGATCAATTGGTATGTCCCCATATCAGTTGGTATATGGTACTAATGCAGTTTTTCCCACTTCCTTAGGAGTTCCTGTTATGAAACTGTTGCAAGAGGTTCAGTAGGAACCTAATGATACCCAAAGGAGAATAAATCAGATGATCCAACTACATTAGTCCAGAGAAGAAGTATACAACCAAACCCAGGTGATCTAAGAAAGAATCAAAAATATTTATGACAAGAGAACCAAGGAGGATGATTTTGAATTAGGTGACCTAGTATTGAAATGGGATTCTAGAAACGAAGACAAGGGCATACATGGGAATTTTCACAACATGTGAAAAGATCCTTACATCATCCAGGCTTATAGAGGGAACAATGCATTCTTACTCAAAGACATGGAAGGAGAAAATCTGCCAAGAGGACCCATCAATGGCAGGATGCTCAAACATTATGTTCCATAGGAATAAAAATTTGCAATCATCCACCTCATTGTACAAACCATTTTCTTTTACTTTCAGGTTATGTGTGGGTGTTTTTTATCATATGGTTAAAGCCTAAAGAGAAGTCCCTAAGCCACTGACCAGTGCTGTCAGGCTGCTAAATTGAAGATTTAAATGACCTGAAACACTAAATTGTCAAACCAGGGTTGGTAAACTTTGAGCTGCTACACTGTATGTGCGGGTAAGATAATTCCTATCTAAAGACTATCTTTAAAAGAAAACATAAACTTACTCTGAGAACTTGAATCTTGATGACTATCTTGAAACTTAGCATTTCCTATTTAAGTCATCAACAGAGAACAGTCCTATGTTTGAATCCTGGTGCTTTTATTTCCATTCAGAAGTGTTATTTCACAAGATCATTCCACCACTACTTTTAATCATTTATCATCACCATTTCCATTCAAGCCATGACAGAAAGAGTGTTTCCTAAAATGCATTTAATCTGAACATTACAAATGAATCTAATCTGTCCACAGGAAAACAGAGTACTACCCTACCTACTGGTACCGGAAGCTTCCTTTGATTTAACTGCAATCTAACTGTTCTAATTAAGCAGGGTAACTAACTATCTAACAAAGCAAAGTTCATTTCGATTCTAAGTTATGTTCGAATTGAAAACTGGAAACTAATCAAACTTAGTTCATGTTCCAAACCCTACAGGCATCAGTCGTGCATTCAATATTCATCAACGTAAAAGATAACAGTATGTGGGAAACGATTCTGTTGAAGAATGATTAAACACGATTCTGAACCAGTCAATCTTTAAACTTTAAGCTATCCTGTATGCAAGTTCCAAAACACTGAAATTGAACTAAATCTAAGACAGAGTAACACAACGACTTGAACCGGTTTGGCGGGCCCAACCAAAAGGCACAAACGCTGTAAGTAATAACCAGAACTACTCAATCATGCTATGCAAACATTGTATAAACTTCTCGCTTCATTAACTCAGAAGAAAAATCTCAAATCGTATGATAGTCGTGTAACATAACATAACAATAGTTTTATATTCAGAGATGTGTGTCCATAACATAACATAATCCAACCCATTCTCAGGAGTGATCTCCTGTTTATATATATCCTTTTTTCATAACAGTCTAAAGCAACAATACATAAACAAATGGATCCCCGATCCGAAAATAGCTTGGAATCAAGTTTAAAACGTACTTCACATCTCCGTGACACGTAGTGTCACGAAGTGTGAACGATGAAGAATTAACAACCCAGTTTTATCATTATGCCTTCAAGCACCCTGTGAGCGATGACTCCAGCTGTCATGTGAATCTCTCTGTCTCCCATTCGGACCATAACGCACAGATCTTGAGCGGCTCCATTGGTATCTCCACGGGTACGAGTTGGTACCTGGTACCGACAATCCTGTTCCAAAGATAGAAGTGGTGCCTAAACCAAGTGACATTAGTTTCAATATCAATTTAAAGCATCAAAATGCATAAGAATAGCTTGAAACATAAAGATACCTTAAGTAGCCCCATTGAATGACAGGGAGATGTCAATTATGCCAAAACAAGGCCAAAAGGGTGGTACTAGGTATATAAATGGAGGTCTGTGGAATATAATATAGGCAAAAAAACATGATCAAAACCAGAGACCAACATGCCCCCATACTGAAGTCCTTGCATGTCCTTAGGCAACAAAAGTCAAAGACTGGTAGCAATCAAAGGGTGGCAGCGGCTGCAACCAGCATTTGTAGCCTCTCTTGTTTCTTCAGATTCCTGTTTTCTTTCTTGAGGACTCTGTTGATTATAACATGCTTTCTGGCAATCCTCTGAAGTTGTCTGTTCCTTTTGAACATATCCTTATTCCTCTTCTTTAACCTTTCAACTTTGGACAAGAGGTGAGTTACCCTGAGTTTCATGAGTTCATTCTCAGTTTTAATATGTCTATCCAGTACAATGTACTCATGCAACTTCTCCTTCAATCTACTATTCTTGCTCTCTAGTTTTGCCACCATTGGTTTCAAGGATCGACTGGAGGAAATCTCGAAGTGGGTTTCAAATGTTTGATCTTGTCCTGGTTGTGCTTGAGGGCTAGACGCATGAGTAAACTCATCTGGGCTTTGAGCAGGGGTGTGAACTCTATCGGAATCATGATTTGGACTGCATTCAGGAGTAAACTCATCTGGGCTGCGCTCATACGTGTTAATTGGATCAAAATTATGATCTGGACTGAGTTCAGGAGTGAACTCATTCGGGCTTCGTTCATAGGTGTCGGCTGGACTAGGTCCAGGAGTGGACTCTCTTTGCATCTGAACTGGGGTACCGGTGGGTACTTGAATTGACTCATTCTGCACAATTCCCTTGGGCGTAGTAGCCTGCCGATTTGTTTTACGATTTTTTCGAATGAGTTGGGACAAAGTCCAGGTCATCTCAAAGGGCTCTGGGGCCTCCTCGTGACCATCCATACTTTCCAACCTCTCTTGCGATGGGTAACTGGGCACCGAGTGGTCCATTCCCGTCAATACGCTTTTACATTTTCTTTTCAAGTTCCTCCTAGGCTTATCAGTCGACTCGGCTAGTTCCTCCACGTTAATTATGTTCTCGGCAGCTAGGGGAGAACTCGGGATTTCAATGTTTGCTTCTGTAGGTGTGGTGCCCTTCCCAGTCCCAGTATTGGTTTCTACTTCGTCATCAATCGGAGGTTCTGGCTCAGGGTCCCCAACATAGGCTTTAGTCAGGGTTTTGACCCTCTTTTTCCTGGAGTTCAACTTGTTGTGTGGGGGCACAGGTGAGGGTTTTTACAGTGAATAGGTCCCAAGTTTCCTGCTTCTTCGACAGTGCAGATTTAATCAATATTTTAACTAGGCCAAAATGAAATAAACTGCCTCGAAACTCGTTAGCCTTTTGGACCTGTTCGGCCATCCTTTTTAAACTTTTTAACAAGAAAAAGGGTATGTTCAGCGGAGTACCTGTGAAGTGTAACAGAAGTCGAGCATGGCAGGGGAATATAATGGTATATCGACCCTCACACGTGAGGTAATGCTGGAGGATGGCCAACAATTGAGCCCACTGTGGTTCCAACCACGACCGCGATGTTCCCTCGGCCCACTGTCTTTCCCGGTACTGAGGCTTCAACAGCTGCATACAGATCTTTTTATCAACCGGTTGTCCCTTCGTCCATCTCTGGCCTATGGTGGGCAATTGAATTGCCTCTGCAATGAACTCCTCTGTGACCTCGAACTCGAGCTTTCCCACCTTGGTGGTCCCACCCTCGAAATGCAGAGCAAATTGGAGTGTGATTGCATCATTATATCCGTCGAACTTCTTCAGAAATGGCTCCCACCTTGCTTGCTTAAAAATATCTCTGGTTGCCCCATACTTTGGAAGGGCTTCCAAGTCGGCGTATGTTTCTGGTTCATGGCGATTTGATACCATGGCTCTTCTTGGCATCACAGGGGAAGTCTATAGGAGGGTAGTGAAGGTTGGATGAGGGAGACGAAGGGAGAGAATGTGATGAAGGGAATAGTCGGGAAGAAAATCATATGAAATATTTGAATTGTCGTGGGGATAGATAGGGTGTCGGAACATGATGAAGGTCGTACAAGGGTGTAGAGTCATCATATCCGAGTCAAATTGAACTTAGTTCCAGTAATGGTGCATTTTTATGACATGAAATGTCATGGTAGGTTAGTTCGTTAGTTACAGGTCGTGGGAATGATGAAAAATTATGGAGTAATTAAGGCACCCTTAGTTCAAACTTATTAGCATGCAAATTAATACAATAAATCAATACGAACTAAACATACCTGAGTTTCATTACCTACCCCATTGTTATGCAAGTCTTGCTGTAGGATTGTCTTTTGAAGTTAAGTCTGGATTTGAAGGGCGAGGAAATTGTAGCTTCTCTGGTCTTTCTGATGAACCTGTAACTGATGAACTCTGCGCTGGTACTGACTGGTACTAATGGAACACTCAGGAATCTGCAGAAGAATTTGGACAAATAACACCGTTCTAAGAAAACTTCCTGTGTATAACGGTAGATTATCTAAGAATGACCCCTAAACCTGGCTTTTGTTCTGGCCTGAAAAAGATCAATTGAAATCATGTCTTCAACAGCTTCAAAGCTTCACCCATGGTACAAGTCTGATTTGTGTGAATAGATGTTCTGGAGTCGAACACAAACAGAAATCATTGGATTACCAGCCAGCCATTAATGAATGTTGTTAACCGATGCGAGATGACCCACCTGTGATGTCAATGGGCCTCAAGGTACCTACAGCACATCCTAAAATGTACGAATAGAGGTGTTGG